>JARYGA010017506.1:0-21661 GCA_030545235.1 Helianthus tuberosus
AAACCATACCAAAACAAATGGTAAGGCACCGACTCAAACTCAAAAGAAGCCGAATCAGAAGAAAAAGAAGAATGTGAACTTTGTGAAATCGAAGGGAACGGATAAGATTGAAAAGTTTGCAAATCAATCTAACTTAGATTTTGTCCAAAAAGCAACTGTGATGAAAAGGAATGAACCAAGTTGTTCAAAACCTAGTACCTCGGGTTCACAAAGTTCATCATCGGCAAGACGACCACATGATACTTCGGGGTTTGTTGAACGAAGATCATGTTTTGAGTGTGGTACAATCGGGCATATCGTTCGAAATTGCCCGTATCTTCATAAACAAAAAGGCATAGTTGATGATTCCCGTGGCCCAACTGACCGCAAGCGATCTGTTTATGTAAAACCAGATCCCCGACTCATAAGAGAAAGGGAAAAGAAACAGAAACGCCAACAGGTCAAGAAAATTGAAAAAGCAATTAAAACTGATGTGGTTCACAAACCATCTGTTTCAGTTAAACCAGATAATTCAGAGTTTTCAAAAACTTCAAACAATCAAACTGGTAAAACTCAACAGACCTGGAAACCGAAATCGGTTACTGAATCAGGGGGACCATCACAATTTCCGAATCATCAAAAGGTGGAAGTTATTGTTGTTGATAAGAATGGAAGACCCAAGACCACAATGGCTTGGGTCCCCATCTCCAACTAATCATTTGAGTTCATGTGCAGGGTGTTCCAGGAGGAACTATCAGTAGTCATTGGATTGTTGATAGTGGGGCATCCAGGCACATGACAGGCGACATGAAGCTTCTCTACGACGTTAAATCTATTAGAGGAGGTTATGTTGCTTTTGCTGGAGATAAGGGCGGATATATAACGGGTGAAGGAATGATTTCCAACGGGGTTGTTAGCTTTGACAAGATCAACTTTGTGCAACAACTTGATCACAATCTTCTTAGTGTTTCTCAAATTTGTGACAAGCAGTTCTCAGTACACTTTGATGCTAATGGATGTTATGTGCTGAAACCCGGCTTCAAAATTCCAAAAGAATGGATTCTCTTGTCGGCTCCAAGGATAAATGATCTGTATATCCTTGATATGAGCCAAGCTATCACAACGTCTGCACAAGCAACTTGTTTCGTTTCCAAAGCCACAGAAAAAGACACAATCTCTTGGCACAGACGAATGGGTCACATTCACTTACGCAAAATGAATCATTTGGTGTCAAATGAATTGGTGAATGGTGTTCCTCTTAAAAATTTCCATCTTCAAGACGTCTGTGTTTCGTGCCAGAAAGGAAAACAAACGAAGAAGCGACACCCTACAAAGAAAGTCAACACGGTGGCTGTTCCTCTTGAACGTTTGCACATGGATTTGTTCGGTCCTGTCAAGCACAAAAGCATTAGGAATGATCAATATTGCCTCGTGATTACTGATGATTATTCAAGATTTTCTTGGGTGGCGTTCATGGCACACAAGAGTGAAACCTTCGGTATTATCAAAAACTTGATCATTCAGATTGAGAATCTTTACAACTTGAAGGTTAGGCGGATACGCAGCGACAATGGTACTGAATTCAAAAATCATGCCATGGCGGAGTTTTGCACTTCAAAAGGTATTCTTCACGAATTTAGTGCAGCTTATACTCCTCAACAGAATGGCGTCGCTGAACGTAAGAACCGCACATTGATCGAGACTGCTAGGACTATGTTGGTAGAGTCGCAGCTGCCCATTCCATTCTGGACTGAAGCTGTGTCTTCTGCATGCTATACGTTGAACCGAGTCCTTACAGTCAAAAGGCACAACAAGACCTGCTTTGAGCTTATCAACAAACGGAAACCAGACTTGTCTTATCTTGAACCGTTTGGAGCTCCATGCACAATAATCGATCCTAATGGAAAGTTTGGGGCAAGAGCAATTGAGGGATACTTTCTTGGGTATTCCACCCCGAACTTAAGAGTCTGGAATCTAGAGACTAAAAGGGTCGAGGAATGGTCTGAAGTCAGAGTACAAAGGCACACTTTACCAGTCAGAAATCCTGGTCAGCCTTGGATGTTTGAGTACGATGACTTTTTCAATTCGATCAATGTTGAAGCCGTTGAAGAAAGTGCTGCGGCTATGATGTTTTTCGAGAGTGACAATGCAACAGATTCACCGCTGGTTCGTCCCATTATTGTCAATCAAGAACCTTCTTCGGTGAACAATAATGCTCTCGACAATGAGGATTTTCATGATGCTTCCGAATTGAACGAATCTTCAGAGGATGATGAATTTCTAGATGCAGATCAAGAAGCTCCAACAGCGGTTCATGGTATTTCAGAGGGTACACCTCCAGTGGATGTCCCTATAACAGCTGAAACTTCTGCATCATCCTCTTCGTCAATTCCGGGCCTTGAATTGATTGTTGATCTCAATCTCAACAATCTGGGTACAAATATTCCAGTTCAAGATAATCCAGAAACAAGGATTCATAATACCCATCCTCAACAAAACATCATAGGAAATGTTCAAAGTGGCGTTCAAACAAGAAACATGTTGCGAAACAACAACAATGCAGGCTTGTATGCAACTATCCGAGAATCTGGTCAACAGAATGATTGGTCTTTCGCGTGTTATGTCTCACAGGAAGAGCCAAGAACTTGGAAAGAAGCTTTGAAAGATAGCTCATGGGTTGAAGCGATGCAGGAAGAACTGCAACAATTCCAGAAGCTTGGTGTCTGGAAACTCGTAGAGAAACCTGCTGGATACAAGAAGATTGGTACCCGTTGGGTGTTTAAATGCAAAAAGGATGACCGTGGGATCGTTATCCGGAACAAAGCAAGGTTAGTCGTTCAAGGTTTTCGTCAGATTGAAGGAATCGACTAGAACGAAGTATATGCACCTGTTGCACGTCTAGAAGCCATTCGGATCTTTCTGGCTTATGCCTCATTCAAAGGTTTCAAGGTATACCAGATGGACGTGAAAAGTGCATTCTTACATGGTGTGGTGGAAGAAGAGGTGTACGTCGAACAGCCTCCAGGTTTTGAAGATCCTATCCATCCCGATCGGGTTTGGTTGCTCAACAAAGCTCTATATGGTCTACATCAAGCACCGCGAGCTTGGTACGCAACCTTATCTAATTATCTGCTGGAAAACGGTTTTCGCAGAGGTCTTATCGACTGCACTCTCTTCATCAAAGAACAAGATGGAGATCTTCTACTGGTACAGGTATACGTTGATGATATTATTTTTGGGTCTACTAATGATGTTTTGTGTAGGGATTTCGAGCGTGTTATGCAGGATAAATTCGAGATGAGTGCTATGAGGGAAATGACCTTCTTTTTGGGCCTACAAGTACAACAAACAGAGTCTGGGATATTCATCCATCAGACTAAATATGTTGGTGACATCTTGAGCCGGTTCCAGATGTCTGATGCAACGCCCATTGGTACCCCATTGCCACAAAATCACGGAATTACTCCAGACTTGAAGGGTCAAGATGTTAGCCCCTCATACTACCGCGCGATGATAGGATCTCTTATGTACCTCACAGCATCAAGACCAGATATAATGTACCCAACGTGCCTGCTTGCCAGATATCAAGTCAACCCGAAGGCCTCACATCTTGCAGCTGTAAAAAGGATTTTTCGTTATTTGAAGGATTACCCTGACACCGGTCTATGGTACCCTAGGGATAATAACTTTGACTTGATCGCATTCAGTGATTCTGATTTTGGCGGATGCAAAATCGACGGCAAATCCACAACGGCTGGATGTCAGTTTTTGGGAAATCGCCTAGTCACATGGCAGTGCAAGAAGCAGACGTGCGTCGCTACATCAACATGCGAAGCTGAATACATTGATGCCTCAAGTTGTTGCTCCCAAGTCCTATGGATCCAACAACAAATGCGTGATTACGGTTTTGAATTCCTAACTACTCCTATTTACGTTGATAATTCTGCTGCATTACAGATCACTAAAAATCCTGTGCAGCATTCAAAGACTAAGCACATCGACATTAAGTATCACTTCATACGTGATTGCTTTGAGAAAAGGCTAATCGATGTTGCTTACGTCCACACCGATGACCAACGTGCCGACCTTTTTACCAAAGCTTTTGACAAATCAAGATTTGACTATTTATTATTGGTAAACGGCATTAAGGTCAACCAAGAGTAAAACCAACATCGGAAAATCATTTTTGTAAATACCTTTGTGTTTTAAATTTATCTTAGTTTGTTGATTTTAGGGGGAGTAAATCCAAAAATTTGAAAATCCAAAAACATTGAAAAATTTCAAAAACACAAAAACAATAGAAAAACAAAAATGAGTTTCCTGGCGAGCAAAAGAGAAAATGATAGTACATCAGTGGTCTATCCAAACCTCTTTAAACCTTAACTGCAAAATGAAAAACGATAAGCAGCTCTATATAAGATGTATCGGTAGGCTCACAATCATTTTAAAGTGTGCAGGGTGATATAAACTTAATCCGACTGAAGACCAGGTGGGAACCATTCATTGGCATATGGTCTTAGTACCGAAATTTCGTTTGAGAGATTGCCGAGGTTCTGAGATATTCGGTCTTTATGCTGCTTATCATCTGGGTATCATGGTTGTATCTTTTACCGAAATATAACGGGGACGCAAGTCTAGATCTTCCATGATACCATACATACGTGTACATATTGCATTCGACCTCAATAAGTGATCAACAATCACATGTCCAAACAAATAAGTGATAAAATATCACAAATTCTTTCCGGGTGTCAAGTTCGTCTCTCTGCTGTACGAAAGTACTGACCTGTTCACGGACTTGCTCCTGTGCCCTCATGCATATGAAAATCAAGTTCCTCATCAATAAGTGATTTTATCACATAGGGCTTGTTTTCAAATCAAAATAAGTGAGAATCTCACATCATATACGGTCAAACAGATGATAATCGGTATACTCACCGGTAAGATGAACCCTCGTGCATACCTTGATACGGGAATGTGTCGTGATGTGGATGAACACCGGTCGGTAAGTATAAATTATACCTTAACGTATCCCCTCGCCATGATTACATCTGATAAGTTGAGTTTATGTGGACAACAATACCGATAATCGTTATAGGATGCTTATCTTAATGTTAATTAATTGAACAACAAGAGCGTTTTGGCATGATCGTACACTGATATGATTCTCTTACCCTCGAAACTCGCAAAAAGAATGTCTGTATATATTTATTTACTGCTTTCGGTCTTTACTTTAAAAAAAAAAAAAAAAAAAAAAAAAAAAAATTAAAAATTAAAATACCAAAAAGATTTTATTTCTATTTTATTTTCGATCGTACGATGTTGGAGCTCGAGTCCTCGTTACCTGAAACCTGAATGAAAACCGAAAATGACTAAATCTTCATAAACGGTCGAAATTTGCAAGTTTTGAAAGTTAAAATTGAAATTGAAATCGATAATATACTTTAAACTTTCAAACTGTTGGACGGTGTTCGTTTGAACAATGGTCACATGTGTGTTGTTTGCTTATGATATTCCAAGCGGTTGTTCTCATTACGCGTTTAGATTTCTTGCATGTGCAGATTCTAAAGGCTAGGAGAACATGGTCGATGACAAGCTTCGGAATGAAGACACGACGTGAAGGCACTCAAATGATGAAGATGATCGAGTTGCCGCTGACCATCGTCAACACCACAAGGATCTCACTTCATAAAGATAAAGACTTTCACGAGCATAACTCAAGGGGGAGCTTATGTTGAGGGGGAGTTTGTCAACACACTTCCTACATGAAACGGGGAGTTTGTTGGTACACTTTCTGCTTTCAAGACGTGAAGACTTTGAAGATCCTCCGACATTGAAGACTTGAATAGAAGTCAAAGACTTGAAGACACGAGAACCTACAAGATTGAAGATCGAGACAAAGCAACAGCTGATTGTTGATAAGCCAGACAAAGCTACAGCCAAGGGGGAGTTTGTTGGTGCACTTATGTCTGCACTTTGTCTGTATTCGGTCACGATGTAAAACGATGTCTTGTTAGTCTTGTAAGTTTGACCGAGTCAATCATCCTCCTGGTTTGACTTGGCCAAACAGTCAACATTATGTTCGTAAGCTGCTAGGTCGAAGGATGTGCCATCGAAGGATTGCATGGATCCTTCGATGATAAGCTCGAAAGATGACCTTCGATAGATGGACCACGAAAGATCACATCTTTCGTGGTACATGTTGATCGTTCGAGCTAATTCTGGTCGATAGATGATCCTTCGATCATCCTATCTGATCCTTCGACCGGACCAGCTGGTTTGGGTATAAATACCCGTGTGTTGTGTTCATTTCAAAAGTGGAACAGATAAGTTAGACACTCAGACAGATAGATAACACACACACACACTAGAGAGAGTTTGCAAGACTGATTTGTAAACATTGAGCTGTAACTGGACCTTTCATACGTTTAATACAAGTGGTGTTAATCGTTGAAACTTGCGTGTCGTGTTATTGCGTGTTCTATCTCGGTTTGCTATTTCGGTTGGATTCCGCACAACCGGAGTGGTTAGTATACAAGGATTAGGCGACTAGATCCTCCCCTAGCCGGACCTACATTGTTGAGCAACCTGATGATAAATTGCTTTTCTATGATAATCGTTGTTTCCGAAAGGATCTTGTCTTCCGGTTGCTTCTCTGTTTGTACACTCTCGTTTAAAATGTCCTTTTTCTCGGCAACGAAAACAGGTAACCTTCGATTTGTCAAAACCTAGATGAGATGTAGCAGCTTCACGAAGATCATCTCTACCAGTGATTTGTTTAAACTTTTCTGCTCTTCTCAAAACACTAGCTAAACACCACTTGATGTCCATCAACTCAAGTTCCTCAGAATCAATCTGGTCATAATCCTCTTTGGTAAGCATCGGATTGCCAATTCATCCAGCAACCAAGCTTTCATACGACTCTAACATAGTAGCAAGTGATGCCATGTGTTGCTTCGCAATATCTGGAGAGAAATTTTGACCATTTTGAATGTTTAATGTCACATTGCATTGCAAATTTGTTGAACTCTGTTGTTTAGAACTTGGTGTTGAGAAATTAGGTTCAAAACTTGAATAAGATGAAGAATATCCACCACTCTGAGTTGTAGTGCTAACATTTGTTCCGGAAGTACCATCAGCACTGAAAGCAGTCTGAATCTTCGGACTCGGAGTAGTCTCACCCTTGCTTCCTCTATAGTATAGACTAACATCTTGTTGAGCACCCGGATTCTTCATGATAGCAGTTTTCTAAACATCCAATTCATGTTCTTCAAGTTTCTGAATGAACTTACACAAATTCATATCTTCAAATTGTCGGTTATGCTTTAAAATCAACAGATATGTTCGCCATTTATTCTGTGGTAACGCATCGGCTAGCTTATCAACCCATTCATCATCTTCTTTCTTGATGTCCAACCTTTTCATTTCCTGGACAAGATGACATTATCTCTCAATAATCTTCCTAGTCGTCTCATCTTCAAAAGCTGTAAACATATCAAATGATTTCTTTAATAATGCACGTTTATTTTTTATCATATCAGCACTTCCCTTAAACTTTTGAATCAACGCTAACCAAATTGATCTAGCAGTTCCCTCATGTTGAAGCAAAACGAAAATATTTTCTTTTACCGCTTGTTGGAGAATGCTAATCATCATTTTTTCACTGGTGTATCTTAATTTTTCATTTGGTGTAAATTCACTTAATGGTTTTTCATTTTCAAGATCATCTTTGAGTCTAACGTAATCTTTCTCTAACGAAACCCATGCATCAAACTTATTAGCTTGCACCCAGTTTTCAAAGCGATTTTGCCATCCTTTAAAATCCTCAATGTACATAAGTTTCGGAGGCTTTTGATAAGTTTCCGTTTCATTTTCGATTTCAACGGTTTCGGCAACTGTGACTGGAGCAGCTGGAGTAGTAGCAAAAGCGTTGTAAAACTCGTCTTCCATGTTTCGGTATGACCTGGATTTGGTACTTTCAAATGACCTGTAACTCTTTCAAGTAACCTATGTGAACTGAACTGTTGTCTATCCGTGTGACCTGAACTAATCTCAAACGACTTGACCACTTTATGCAACCTCGTATGAACTGATCAATACAAGCAACCTAGTGCGACCTGGATCAACTATGTGCGAAGTGGTATGATTACGTGCGAACTGAGGTCAATTAAGTTGACTTCGTGCGAAGTGGTATGATTACGTGCGAACTGAAGTCTTGTGCGCACTGGATCACTACTTCATGCGAACTGATACACTACTTCGTGCGAACTGGGAGTTTCACGCGAACTGAAAGTATTTCATGCGAACTGAAGGTCCAAATCATGCGAACTGATAGTCTTAGATCGTGCGAACTGGGGACATGACGAACAATCGGAAGGTTTTTTGACAAATTGATCAAGATTTAGTCTGAATTAGGGTCTAATATGTTCATGGATTGATTAAAATAGTATTTCGCTTGTTATATGTAAAAATCAGGCCATTTTAACCGTAAAATCTAAGTTAATTTTGAAAAAATGTGAAGAAAGTGAGTAGAAGTGAGATTTTCGGATGAAAACAAGCTGAATCGGTAAGAACTCTTCCTCCTGAGCTCTAATACCACTTGTAGGATCGTTGAATCGATCTAATGAGTCGATCAGAAGAGTTCTAATCCAAACCAAAGGCGGAATTCAATGATTCGGACATGATTTCAGCTTGATTAACACTAAGAATCACTTTAACTGTCTCTTGTATTGATTTGAAAGCTATTACAGGTCTGGAGACACTTCGGCAGCACCTGAGCTCCGGAATCACAATCTTACAAATGAAAGACCAAGCTCACCTATATATAGTAGTGGTCAGTTCGCATGAACAAGACATGCCAGTTCGCACGAACTGCCAGTTCGCACGAACTGCCAGTTCGTACGAACTGGATCAACCAGTTCGTGTGAACTTGTCCAACAACCCTAAAATCCTATTTTCTAGGCTAGTAAGCTCCCGTCTATCCAATCTAGATACAAGACTCGATACAAGATGAACTCGACAGACATATGCACCAACAATTTTTCACTTTGGCCCTTCAACTTTCAACTCATACGAGTTTTAGAATTAACTTTCAACATTCCCCGTTAATCCTAAAACCTGACTTGAACTTTCTTAACTTTGTATCGCCAAGGTCTTGAATTCCAAATATCACTCTCAACTCTTCAATTTCTATCATTGATCTATTTTTGTTCTTTCTTTTCAATTATTTGTAACAAACCTTTTTACAGGTTCTTTATCACGCTCGTCATTCAAACCTTCCACATTCATCTCAGATCCAACTTCATTGAACACTTTCTTTTCTTAAACTTTTCTATCTTCACATATTTGTTGCATCACTTGTTTAATTGACAAGTTCGTTTTCCTCACTTTACTTTTCTTTCTGCTCTTAGCCAAACATTCTTGGCAATTCGACTTGGACCCAAAAATCGCAGTTGGGTTAGCCTTTCTTTCTTTATCAGACCTTGTTGGGCTTTTCTTTCTGACTATTCTTCTGAACTTTTCATTCAGTTCTGATTTGTCTTCAACAGATGCTCGATTGTTGACTTTCTACATATGCAGATTTCTTAACTGCATCCTTCCTTTCTTACGGTACTAGATCTTTTCTCTCATTATCATGATCAGTAGCAGGTTTCTTGCTTCGCTACTGCAAACTGATCTTAACAGTTTCTTCATCTTCATGGTTGTTTGAGTCAGGAAAACATACCTGAAGATTCACTCTTTTCTCTTCTTCTTCCAAAGCAATTCTTTCTTTTTCTTTATTCAATCCTTCTTTTTCTTCACTTACTAAAACTACTTGCAAAGCTTCTTCTTTCTCTATGGCTTCTTGAGCTTCTTTCTAACGTTCTTGTTCTTCTTGAACAATCGCATCCAGTCTTTCTTTCTCAACGTTCTCATCCAGTCTTTCTTTCTTAGCGGCTTCTTAAGCTGCTTTTTCATGTTCTTCCTTTCTTACATGATCAATTCCAAGAAATCGAATCTCCAAAGCACGCCATACTTAGCAATCATGAGTATGCCAACTTGTACCAAGATGTCTTCCGGTAGGGTTTGACATATGTACCCCAATGTTGTGTACATCTTTCTTTCATCTATAGCTACGCCGACTGTAGATTCAATAACGTCCTAAGAGCCATAGTCTTTCAGGAATCCCTCCATCTTCATCGACCATACTTTATAGTTCGATTTCGTCAATACTGGAAGTCCCCCAGTCACCATCGTGTCTTTTTTATCCTTACTTTCTTTTCCGGTTTGTTATTTTTCAGTTAGAATTGATTCCCGATCCCGAAACCAATCTCTAATAAATAACCAAACACCAAAAACTTTTCTTCTATTACTTAGGGGATGTTTGGCAACATCTGAACCAATAAGTGCTGAATAAATAAGAGGTCTGAATGGGTAAGAGGCTCTGAACCAATAAGTGTTGAACCAGTAAAGTGTTGTTTGGTTGCACCTATGAATGACTGTGTAAAATGACATTTTTACCCCTCTAAACTACTTTGTGCTGAATAAAATGTATCTGTTTGTTTAGTGCTCTATATTGAATGATGAATAGCTTAAAAAGGTACAAAACATAATAGAAAATCCAAGTTACACATAAATTCTTCACAACAAATCCGGTCTCCGGAGTATTTAAAATTCTTCACAACAAATCTGTTCTGCCATTTTTTGGCTAGTCACTTTGATGTCACAATTTCTAATTAGAAGGAAAAAAGGGCCTGCAGATTCTTTGGCCTAGTGCATGAAGAGCAGCTTCATCGTCAAAGTGTGAAAGTTGCCTCGATAAGCCTAAAGACAAAAAAACAAATCATTGTTAAGGAATATATCTAAAAATAAAATTATAGGAAGTCATACTATGAGTGTTGTTCTATGAGCAACTAACGTTGAGGAATCATATAGAGGGCGTAAAACTTTTAGAATGACTGCATCAAATGGAATGTAATAAACAAAAAAATTAACATAAGAAAACAAAACACAAGCACTATTGTTGAATTAAAAAGTTAATTTTATTTCTCATATCTCAAAGACAACATGGTCAACTATGTGAATTACCAAGTTGCCGCCATCATAGAGTCGTATGAGGGTAGCCACTTTGCAAAATTTTGGCTCTCACAAAATGAATAATGGTGGCATAGCAGGGCCATTTTGAGTGTTGTTCAATGATCTTTCACAAACATTTAACTAAACAAAATTAAACACATGACACTTCTTTGAAATTAACAAATAAAACACTAATTGGAATAGAAAAAAAAATTCACGCGTGCCACCAGGGTAACATCCTCCAAAGCAAAACTAATGTGGGATAAACAAAACCGTGCATTTACAAACAGGTCAATTAGGTTAAATTCGCCTCTAACTGGTCATAGAGATAAACATCAAAACTGAGCTAATATATAAGGTCAAGCATAGCCCAAAGTGTACTCACCAATCATAATATAGAAACCTCTTTGGTCCAGAGATGATAGCCATTTCAAAGGGTAACTTTAGTATACTTATTTAGTTTATATACTTGGAATCAAATTTAGTAGCTGTCACTTGCATTTCAAGTATAAAAATGACATTTTTGTTACCATTTGATCATAGATTTTGCTAGGAAGATCTGCAGGCTGGGGTGCTTTCTCAAAGGTAAATGTAACAGCTATATATTATGCTTATTATTTTCTCTAGGTGACTCATTTGTAGATTTTTTTTTCAGGATAGCGTACCTAAAGATGGATATCTGGGTGAATACACCGGAGTTCATGTTCGTTCATTTGTTAAACGAACAAACATAAACGAACTTTCCGCCGAACAGTTCACGAACTATTCGCTAAACGTTCGGTTCGTTTACAGCCCTAGTAGTAATCGGCATCCATCGGTAATGGTTTTTTTTAATATGCATGTGTGTGTCTAAATTTTAAAAGAAAGATAATTTTGTGTTTTCATAAAAACTTAACAGAATTGCACATCAGTGCTAGGTATCGGCCGGAAAATTGTTTCTTTGACGCGTTATGAAAACCACTCGACCCATCGTAACTTTTACTAGCATGACACATGACATAGTCGTTTTGACCCGTTATCAAAACCACCCGACCCACTAACACATGATCAAAGGACCTTACAAACAAGAAGACAGTCGCAATATCAATAAAATCATGAAGGTCACCAAATTATTAAACTAAAACTTTGTATTTAGTACAAAACTCCATCACCAAACTAATAAAACTAAATCTTTGTATATATATTTAAGGCCCTCACTATTTGCACACCTTGGCAGGCTATCTGCACACTTAGGGTTTACATACGCTGCGTAGAGGTCTCTACGCAGCGTGTAGGGTTACCTCTATACGCTGTGTATAGGTCTCTACGCAGCGTATGTAAGGGGCAGATACACGACCAGACAGTCAAACCTAGTACCATATCAAATCAGTCTGACATACGCTGCGTATTGGTCAATACGCAGCGTATAGGGTTACCTCTATACGCTGGGTATTGACCAATACGCAGCGTATGTCAGACTGATTTGACACTGATACGATGTTGTCTAGGCACGTGAATAAAGTAATACGGGGAGTAGAGAGCTATACGCTGCGTATTGAAGTAAATTTGAAAGTCTATTTATCCATGCATCTCTGGTTCCCTTCGAGTTCATCTCCTGCTTTCTTTTTCATCTTCTTCTTCACTAACAATTTACACCCCAAACCAAAATCATTTGTTCTGTTTTTTGTTCAATTTTGTTAAAATGTCATAATTTTGGAACGAGAATTATTTCGGTAATCGCTATTCTAACGACACATGGGGAGCAAATGATGCCAATGAGGAGGAGGAGGTTGTGTCTGGAGTCCCTGTTGTTCAAAAAACACAGTTGCCAGACTTGAACAAGGCTCCCACTCCACCTGTTGATGAACCAAATTACCTGGCGCATCAAGTGTATCCGGATTACGGATACGGGTATGAATCTCCGTACGTGCAACAAAGTGGATACGGTGCTGAGAATGCACCTGTTGATGAACCATATTACCCGACGCAGCAATCGTATCCGGGTTACGGGGGTGAAGGTGGATACAGAGGTTACAGTGGATACGGGGGTGAAGGTGGATACGGTGGATACGGGGTAGAAGATGGATACGGGGGTGAAGGTGGATAAAGTGGATACGATAGATATGGGGGTGAAGGTGGATACGGTGGATACGGCGGCTACGGTGGATACGAAGAATATGGTGGATATGGTTATGAGCCCCGTAACACACCACTTTATGAACCATCTACCCCGGGCAATCCGTTTCAAATAAATGAGGTATCACATTAAAATAATAATTATTATTATTATTGTTAAAAATATTATAATTATTATTATTATTATTATTATTATTGTTAAAAATATTATAATTATAATTATTATTATTATTATTATTATTATTATTATTGTTTTTATTATTGTTGTTGTTGTTGTTGTTGTTGTTGTTGTTGTTGTTTACTTATAATTATTATTATTATTGTTAAAAATATTATAATTATAATTGTTATTATTATTATTATTATTGTTATTATTGTTAAATACTAGAATTATAATTGTTATTATTATTATTATTATTATTATTATTGTTAAAAATATTATAATTATTATTATTATTTATAATTATTATTATTATTGTTAAAAATATTATAATTATAATTGTTATTATTATAATTATTATTGTTATTATTATTATTATTATTATTATTATTATTGTTAAAAATATTATAATTATAATTGTTATTATTATTATTATTATTGTTATTGTTATTATTATTATTATTATTATTATTATTATTATTATTATTGTTAAAAATATTATAATTATAATTGTTATTATTATTATTGTTATTATTATTAATATTATTGTTAAAAATATTATAATTATAATTATTATTATTATTATTATTATTAATATTGTTGTTGTTGTTGTTGTTGTTGTTATTATTATTAACGTAACTTTTTTTTAGCGTTTCATGTCTCTAACTGATTTGAAGAATTGGGTACAAGAAACGGGAAAGGAGTATGGTTACGTAATTGTTACCCGCCGATCGAAAAAATTTGGCGGTACTACTGGGATGGTATGGCTTGTGTGCGACCGTAGTGGTAAGCACCAGAGTAAAGCAACAGTTAGGAAAGCTGGTAGCAAAAAAAATCGGTTGCCCATTTTCATTACTCGCCATCCGGGACGTGACGAATGACACGTGGGAGTTAAAAGTGGACAACGCGAACCATAACCACGAACCTACGACGAGTCTGTTGGGCCACACTTTTTTGCGAAGATTTACTGAAGTCGAATACAAGCTAGTGGAGCAGCTAACTGCTCAAAACATGGAGCCACATATCATATTTCAAACCCTAAGAAAGCAGTTCCCCGACAGCCTGCATGTTCAGAAAGACGTGCAAAATGCGGTACAAAAAATTAGAGCGACACTGATGGACCGAAAGACTCCTATGCAGGCACTGGAAAGCCTGCTGCATGACAACCGATTCATTTACGACACCCGACAGGAACCCAAAACAGATGTCGTAACAGAGATTTTCTTTGTTCATCCTTATTCAATCACTATGTGGCGTGCATTCCCGCATGTGATGTTGATCGACGCGACCTACAAAACAAACATCTACAACATGCCATTTGTCCAGGTTGTGGGTATGACATCGACCAACAAGTCTTTTTGTATCGCACATGCCGTTATTTGTAAAGAACGAAGGGGTAACTACGTGTGGGTGCTTAAGCGAATCAAGTCAATGTTGCGTGAGTATGATGCCGCGTGTGATAGTCACGGATAGAGAGTTTGCCCTAATTAACTCGTGTTCTAAAGTATTCCCGAACGCAACCAGGCTTCTATGCCACTTTCACATCGAACAAAATATAGTTTTGACGCTCGTAAGGCGCGTACGGTCCTAACGAGCGTCGAAACTAAGTTCGTCGTTAAAATAATTTTTTTTATTTAGTCGAATTCGAACCGTAAGGCGCGTAGGTCTCTAACGAGCGTCGAAACTAAGTTCGTTGTTTTATATTTTAACGAAGAACTTATTTTGACGCTCGTTAGGGACCTACGCGACGTACGGTTCGACATGGACTAAATAATAAAAAAATATAATTTAAACAGAAAACTGTTTTCTTTAAACAGTTTTTTTTAAACAGAATTTTTTTTAAACAGAATTTCTTTTTAAACAGATTTTTTTAAACAGAATTTTTTAAACAGAATTTTTTTTTAATTATTTAGTCGAAGTTTAACCGTAAGGCGCGTAGGTCCCTAACGAGCGTCGAAATAAGATCGTCGTTAAAATATATTTTAACGACGATCTTATTTCGATGCCCGTTTAAACGCCCTTTACGGCTGCAAACGGCTGCGATTTCGCTGCCGTTTGCGCTGCGTTTGTAGCCGTAAACGGGCGTTTAAACGGCTACAAACGCAGCCACAAACGGCTGCCAAATCGCTGCCATTTGGGGCTGCGTTTGCAGCCGTTTAAACGCCGGTTTACGGCTCCAAACGCAGCCCCAAACGGCGGCGAAATAGGGGCGTTTCTCATGTATATTTTTTTATTATTTAGTCGAAGTCGAACCGTAAGTCACGTAGGTCCCTAACGAGCGTCGAAATAAGTTCGTCGTTAAAATATAAAATGACGAACTTAGTTTCGACGCTCGTTAGAGACCTACGCGCCTTACGGTTCGACTTCGACTAAATAAAAAATATATATTTTAACGACGAACTTAGTTTCGACGCTCGTTAGGACCGTACGCGCCTTACGAGCGTCGAAACTAAGGTCGTCGTTAAATTATATTTTTTTATTATTTAGTCCACGTTGAACCGTAAGGCGCGTAGGTCCCTAATGAGCGTCGAAACTAAGATCGTCGTTAATTTAGCGAAGATCTTAGTTTCGACGCTCGTTAGGGACCTACGCGGCTTACGGTTCGACGTGGACTAAATAATAAAAAATATAATTTAACGACGATCTTAGTTTCGACGCTCGGAAGGCGCGTAGGTCCGTTACGCGCGTCAAAATCTGTAACGAGTCAAAAATATATTGTTTTTTTATCCTCATTTAGTCAATGTCGTCTGATTATTATTTACTGACTGGTTTCCATTTATGCAGGTATTTGCACAAAATGATTTCCACTTCGATCACTGCTCGAAACAAAAGCCGGGAGTGGTGTACGAGTGGTGACTTGTTTTTCTTATATTGCCTCTTATACAAGAGGCCGTGCGCTCTCGCCTACGGGTTGGCGCAGTATTTCGCCTCCGCGCATCATCGACAGGAGCGCAGACTGCTATTCGGCGGCGCCTACATGACAAGGATAGCCCTTTCGTTGGGCTATAATCCGGAGAATGATCGCGGCCGTGTAGGCCCGGCGACACAGCCGAAGCGGATGGGGATGGGGATGAACACAGTAAACGGAATGCAAATTACCAAAGACTTCCCATGCGGGAAGCGGTTAAAGAAACTGGACGGCACGCAATACGAGCTTACACAGCTGCCGGAACAGTTCCCTCCGGTATATCCCCCGCACGATCCGGAGGCGCCGGAGCCGCATGAGCCGGCCGTCGTCAATCCGCAGCCACCACCGCCGCGTGGACCACCCGGGGCACCTCGGTTCTCACGCCATGTTTGGCCCGGTCCTGAGCCATCACATCAGCGGCTGCTTCGGTACGTTGAAAGGAACAACTATCTGTTGGAGTGGGTGGCTGCGGCGCTGCAGCAGCAGCGACAGCATGACGGGTTACCTCCACTACCCTTCATTACGGATGCAGAATGGGATCAGCATCAGCAGGAGCAGCAGCAGCAGTAGTATTTTATCATTTTATCATTTTGTTATGTATGCACAAACTTTTCTTGTATATTTCAAACTTTTGGTGTAAACGGTTTAACATATTCTGAAAGGTTATATACTATGGTGTACATATAAAATTCTGGAAGTTTAACATGTTCTGTTATACATATAAAATTCTGGAAGGTTATATAAAATTCTGGTGTACATATAAAATTCTGGAAGTTTAAGATGTTCTGTTATACATATAAAATTCTGGAAGGTTATATACGCTGCGTATTGACCTATACGCAGCGTATATAAACCTGGTAAAAATTTGATGCTTCAAACCTACCAAAATGACCCTAAATTTGCAGATGTTTTATATACGCTGCGTATAAGTCAATACGCAGCGTATAGGGTTAACCCTATACGCTGCGTTGACCTATACGCAGCGTAGACACACCTTGTTTTCTGTGCAATGATTGGTTATCAGACACTGAGATCTATGGTTTATCTACGCTGCGTATAGGTCAATACGTTGCGTATAGGGTTAACCCTATACGCTGCGTATGCGTATTGACCTATACGCAGCGTAGATAAACCCTAATTTTGCTAGGGTTTGGTGTGCCAATAAGCACTTTAGTGTGCTAATAGGCACACCCATATTTAATAATCATTATTTGCAAGAATTGTGATATCAATCTTGAGGATGCTACAGAAAAATGAAATCCATACGCATGTAGGAATTAAGATGAGTTGTGGTCTTTTATCACATCAAATTCATCACAAAATAAATTGAAATTAGGGCAAGAGTTAACTGCCATTTTCGTCCCTGTGGTTTGGTCACTTTGGCCATTTCAGTCCATTTTTCAAAAATGCGCCATTTTCGTCCCCCACGTTCTGGAAAGGTGCCGTTTCAGTCCAAAAATCATAACCCAGTTAAGTTAGTTTGTAAATAAGGACTGATTGTGTAAATTTGTAACATAAAGGACAGATTGTGTAAATTTGAAAAATGGACTGAAATGGCAGTTAACACCACCACCACTAGCCCTGCCACCACCACCACTCCGCTGCCACCACCACCGCCGCCGCCACCACAGCCCTGCCACCACCACCACTCCGCTGCCACCACCACCGCCACCACCACAGCCACCACGTCTTCGTCTTCTCCGGTCGTCTTCTCCGTATCAACTATTCTACTTATTGTCTAAAACTACAAAGACCATATTTTTCTTTCTGGAGATCGACGTGTCATGCGTCTCACTTGAGATGCAATGGAATTCTGGCGATTTACTGATTTTGTCAAACCCCGAAGGAAAACAAATACAACCACTGTATGTTTCATTGCTTATGGCTCTATGATAATCAGCACCATATTTGTGTGTATCCGGAATACACTTCTTGTGGGCTTATAGAGGGATGGATGGGAAGGAAAGATGTATACCGTGTAGCCTTACGGTGAACATTCCTTGAATCCTGCTACTATGGTTGACAAATTCATCCCAGATTGGTCTATTACTAACTCGTATTTAGTGAATACTCCGGACTTTGCGAAAATGCTTGTTTATAACCTCAGCACGCCTGCAGATCACATACATCCTAGGAGAATAATAAATTCAGCCTTTTCTTATCTTGTTGGAAGTCCCATTGTCAGTGGGTTGAAGCCCGGTGGAGAAGAAATAATCAAACAAAAACTTTGTCATGTTGATCAAGTTGCTTTTGGCGTTGTGATGCTTTGTGAGAAAGATGCGTGTCAGGAGCGGAAGTTCAACAGTCGAAGCTGAATTTGGAGGAATAAGAGGCTGGCAAAACTGCTGCTATAGCCGAGACTGTTGAGGATTTGGTGGTTGCTTTGACGTTGGCCGAGGTTTAACGTAATCAACATGAGAGCCAACTGGACCAACTTCGCACCACTTACGAAACCAAGGAAACTATTTACTGATTTGGAGGCTGGTAAGTAATGTTTTTATTAGTCTTTTCTCTGTTAGTTTCTTTGTTTCATAAAATGTGTTGCTTCACCAGATTGTTCTCGCATACGGGACAAATGAAAAAGACGCACAATTAATCAAATAGCCAAGATGAAAGAGAGCATGGAATCCATCTCGGATCGGATTATTCAGTAAGTTGCTCTCCATGCTTCCTAGTTATCGAACCTCAAAACGTTCATTGATTCCTTGATAGCTAAAAATAACTGGTTCCAAATTATAAATTACAGATCGATTATGTAAGTCTGATGAAGTTACAGATATTCTGGAAACTAATTTGAAATACCTTGTCTAGTTTAACTGAACGTGTTTCCTTTTCACAAAAATAACCTTTATGATCTTTTTATCTATTAATTTTTAAAGGGTTGCATTTCGGTTTTTATCATGAATGGTTTTAGATTCTGATGTATCTTTTAATCACTTTCAAAGCACACTATCCGTCAATCAATGAACTATCACATGCCAGGAAAAGATGTGTTGTATAATTTCTTGATGACAAAGAGGAAAAATCTGATTACTTAACCAACTTATCATTTCTGCAACTCACCGGAGTTCGGAGTTCATCGGAGAAGACGACCAGAGAAGACGAAGACGTGGTGGTTGTGGTGGCTATGGTGGTGGCGGTGGTGGCGGTGGTGGTGGCAGCGGAGTGGTGGTGGTGGCAGGGCTGTGGTGGTTGTGGTGGCGGTGGTGGCGGTGGTGGTGGTGGTGGCAGCGGAGTGGTGGTGGTGGCAGGGCTAGTGGTGGTGGTGTTAACTGCCATTTCAGTCCATTTTTCAAATTTACACAATCAGTCCTTTATGTTACAAATTTACACAATCAGTCCTTATTTACAAACTGACTTAACTGGGTTATGATTTTTGGACTGAAATGGCACCTTTCCAGAACGTGGGGGACGAAAATGGCTCATTTTTGAAAAATGGACTGAAATGGCCAAAGTGACCAAACCACAGGGACGAAAATGGCAGTTAACTCTTAGGGCAAATATTGGTCTAAATATTGCACAGATAGAAGAAATTAGGACAAATATTGCAGAGATCGAAGCACCTAGGGTCTGAATATTGCACAGATTGAAGAAATTAGTACATACCTGAATTCGATGGATGGCGTGTGACTGAACGACGAGCGTAAAGGATGGCTGGGGAGAAGAGAACGACGAGGATGGGAGGTTGAGTGTGAACGAACAGGGGTAGATGTGTCTTGTTTTTCATTCAGTTCAATTCATAGTTCTTTTAGATCTGAGCGATTCAGAGCCCCATTTAGCCATTCAGATGTTTTATTTTGTTGAACCAAACACCTTTAAATCTGAAGGAATCAGAGATAGCCTCTGAATGGTTTCATTAAGAGGCTATCAAACAGCCCTTACTTTCTTACTTACTTACAAAACACAAACTTGCTTTTAAAACATGGATTCAAAACGAACCAAAACTTGCTAGTCTTCTGGTTGTCGCTTAACAAACAACCAAAAAATCCATCACCTAGTTTTCGAATTTCTTTTCCACGTAGAAACCAACCTAAACAAATGTTCTCGATCAATTCAAAAAAAAAACTTGGCCAATATTTTTTCCTTAGGCTAGTGGGTATGGTGATGGTCCATCCTTGGAGGATGATCCGCCACGTAGGCGCCACGTCATAGTCCTCCCAAGGATGGTCCATCCTCCAAAACTAGAGGGTATGTGAGGATGGTCCTAGTCATAGTCCTCCACCACTTTTATGTTTTTTTATTTTTTTAATCTTCTACTTTTTTTAACATTTAACAAATAAAGTAACAAAATATTTTCATTAATATTAAAAAACATTACATAAACTTAAAAAAAATAAAGTTAAAAAAAATAAATTTAAAAAAAACATAAATAACGGAGGTGAAAATGGAATGGAATTATATATATTTTAAAATTTTTGACCGTTTGTTTGGTTTTGAAAAAAGGAATTTTTTTTTTTAAATAACGGTCACTTTTTGAAGGGAGGGGGCCCACATTTGGTCCGTCGCCTAAGGCTAGTGGGTATGGGACCGTCCCCCCATCCGTCCTGGTCCGGCGACGCAGGCTACACCAAACCGCCCCCCCCCCCCCCCGCGTCCCCGTCCTCGTCCTCTCCGTCTCTTCTTGGACGTTGGCGACGGACCAAATGTGGGCCCCCTCCCTTCAAAAAGTGACCGTTATTTAAAAAAAAAAATCCATTTTTCAAAACCAAACAAACGGTCAAAAATTTTAAAATATATATAATTCCATTCCATTTTCACCTCCATTCACAAATATAATCCCAAAATTTCAACTCTCTCATATAATTTTTATAAATCTTCTTCCACTTTTATAAACCTTATACTCTATCATGGCTTCACCTTCTTCGATTTTCTTCAATTTCTTCCATCCCTTCATCATCTTCGTCTTCATGGTATTCATCATATTCGGAAGAGGATACTATTATGCACAACATGATTATGAACGCGGCTCAGGTCTTCATGGCGGGTGATGAAGCGTCGTCCCAACTGCTAACTAGACGAGCAAAATTAAACCGAGACCAAGAAGGTATTTTACTATTTTTTCCTTATTATGTTTTATATAGATTTGAAAATGTATTTTATAATTAATTTCATTTATGTTTCGTTTTAAATTTATAGCCGCCCACGTTAAACTAGTAGCCGATTATTTTGCCGACGAACCTGTGTACCCAGCCGAGATTTTTCGACGTCGGTTCCGCATGAGTCGTCGACTGTTTTTACGTATTGCAGGCGACATGGCACAGTCTGAGCCGTTTTTTACACTTCGAAACGACGCTAGGGGGCAAAGGGGTTTCAGTAATTTACAAAAATGTACGTCGGCCATTCGCCAATTGGCATACGGTTACTCACCCGATGCATTAGACGAGTATATAAGGATGTCTGAAAGAACCGCACGTCTATGTTTGCACAAGTTTTGTGCATGGGTT
>JARYGA010017507.1:0-34032 GCA_030545235.1 Helianthus tuberosus
TTGTAGCATTAGCTGCAGCTGGCAAAGAAGCTGAGTGGCTAAGAAACTTGATTTATGAGATTCCATTGTGGCCTAAACCTATATCACCAATATCCATTAGATGTGATAGTGTTGCTACCTTGGCTAAGGCCTATAGCCAAGTGTATAATGGGAAGTCTAGACACTTAGGTGTTAGACACAGCATGATTCGTGAGCTCATCATGCATGGGGTGATATCGGTGGAGTTTGTGAGAACTCAACAGAATTTAGCCGACCACTTAACCAAAGAGTTATGTAGAGATCTTGTGCACAAGGCGGCTGTAGGGAGGGGATTAAAGTCCACCTGAGATTTCTCGCGTTAAGATACCCAATTCCCACCTAATATGACGTTAGGTGCTGAATTCAATGTGGAAAGCTTAACAACTAGAAATTGGAACACATTAGTAGCATCATCCCAAGGTATGTGTTAAGACCTGCAAGTTAAAGGAGGTTGAAGGTTTTCTTCTTAATAGTTCTTTGAAAAATTGCATATGCAGGTGCAAGAATAAAGAGCTACCTATATGAGTATGAAGTTTAGCCGGTTCAAGAAGCTAGGACTTGGCTTTGATATGTTCATTGAAGGATGGGACACAGGCTAGTAAAAATAGTGTCAAGAAAGAACATTAGAGTATGTAAACTTGTGTGTATATTATCTTCATGTATTCACTGAATAGAAAGAGTTCAATCCTTAGCGACACCCCTATATTCGAATATTTGGAATGTGTAATATACTAATGTGAAATTCAATCGTCGCGATATTTCATTTATGCATAAGTTTGATTGTTGTGAATCTGTTTAAGTTAATCAAGGATTATGCAAAAATGGGGGAGGATTGTTAGATATTTTAGTGTAATCGGGGATTGACTTGGTGATCAAGTGCGGGAGTGCAAGCTTGTTTGAGTTATCATAATTCGAAGTGTACGGGCGGAGCCCGTACTCTAAGGGGGTTCCAAGGGGGCAGCGCCCCCTTAGCGGAGGTCCGATGGCAGCGCCCCTGGGAGCAGGGTCCAAGGGGCGGCAGCCCCTGGCGGGGTCCAAGGGGCAGAGCCCCTGGCTGGGGTCGAGCTGACCTGGGGCACGAAATGTAAAAAAACAATGGCACATTTTCGAAATGTAAAAAACGATGGCAGTTTTGTCTGAAAAATAGAGGTAACTGACATTAGGCAGTTATAACCCCAAAAACAAAATTCGTAGACAGTTTTAATCATCTTCTTCCTAGTTCAAAAAATTCGCAGACACACTAACATACCCTTGTTCAATTTCTCGAAATCAAAGTTGTATCCGATTGAATTATTCGGGTGAACCACTGAAATAATTTGATCTGAGAGTGATTACACACCTCTCTGATCATCCGGTTTTCTGAAATTCCCCAACATGATGTTGTATGGGCTGTAGAAGAAAAATGGCTAAACAATTAGGGTTTTAAGGGAGAGAATGGAGCTTCTTACGCCTGCTACTTTCCATATAGTGATCTTCTATTCGGTTGTGACAATATCCATCATAAGAACTTCAACCTAAACCATAAAAACATAATATATATTTGCCAACCTACAAAACATAAAATGGCAAGACGATTGTAGAACGTAGATGAAGAACTAATCTTAGTCAGCTCTTGGTTGCACGTCACCAATAACATGCGAGGAGGCATTCGATTTAGTATAGCCTTATTTGAAGAATTTCGTCAACATGTAGATGAAACCAATCGCTCTTCGGACCAAGTTTACTCAAAGTTTCGTGTTATTCTCAAGGAGGTTTGCAAATTTCATCAAATCTACAACATTACGATGACCAACAGTCATGGCTTAACACCAGGCCTGTTGTGAATAACAGATTAGATACAACGAAATATTTACTTACATCAAACTCTGGCGATTACTAAGAAACTATCCCTTGAATATGCATCCTACCTTAAAAGCCTAGGATACGCATTCTGATGTCCGAACAATTTCATCTAACATTGGAACCGACCAAACTCGCCTTTATGAATAGTGTATAATCATCCGTAACAACGTGTAAACCCCAAAGGCCACAATATCTTTCATGTTTATGGATAAATTTATGATACCACAACTTAACACCCCAAAAACGATGTTAAAACTATAATATTCTTTTTCAGTTTTGAAATTGATTCAACAAGAGTCAAATTATTAATTTGTTTTGTTTAAACATATGAAGCGCTAACATATCCAGTCTTAAGAAAAAATATAATGAGATTGAAGGATTGATGATGGCTTAATAGAGGCTAGGCCTGGTAAATAAAACCCAAATGAGTTATTTTGGGTAATTTTAAAAATGAGATTAATCATAGTGAGTCAGGAAATAATAATGGATGGGTCAGGATGGGCTTTTAGATATCAATTTAAAATGTCTGATGGATCATCAAAATGGGTAAGTAGGTAACCCTAATTATCCCAATCAAACGTAGATCCGCATCGCTCAAACACATCAACATCAATATATTCATTACATACACAAATATATCAATAGAATCGGAGAAATACAAGCGATTGATTACAACACTTGACTAAATTTGGTCTGGAGAGTTGAATTGACTTCCTCAAACACACGACGGAGAGAAGAAAACTCCTTACGAGCCTCATCGGAGACGATCATCTTTGCCATACATCCCAATCGATTGATTTTGATGCCTTGAATACAACATCCACTGCTTTCTTACCTGTACCGCTCATTTTCGATCAATTGGATGAATATCGCCGATTGCAAACCCTGCAACTTTTCAATTTCGGGGTACCTGATCTAGCGTTTCAAAGTGATTGTTCAAATCAACGCTAATCACTCAAAATTCTCTCGATCGCATCTCTCTGCTGGTAACAAAATCACTAAATTATACGTATACTACTGTATTTTGATTCAGTAAAGTTAGATCTAGATGTTTTTTATTCTGTTGCTTGATCTGCGATTGACGTTCTTATCATGTGTTTTTTAGATCATAATTGATGGTTGTTTTAAACTATGTTCAGAATCATGATCTGTAGCTATTTAGTTGTGTTGTTGAGTGTTTATTGGTTATTTTGTGAATCGTGAGCGTTGCTTGCATATAATTGTTTTGAATTTTTAATAGCAGTACCGAATTTTCCGAACTAAAATTTTTTTAATATCAATTCAATACCGACTTTTGGCGTTTTCTGTACCAGGCTGTTACCGAATACGGTAAAAAGAAAAGAAAACACAGACAACTAAAATGAGAAAGCATATACCATTAAGTTTTTGTTTATTTTTTAAAAAATTAAAAGATTTTATTATTTTTTATTTTTTTAATTTGTTTTGATTTTTCTATTTACTTTTATATATTTTTTTAATATTTTTTGATTTTTTTTTATTTATTATATTTTTAGCCTATCATGCCTAAACCCACTTTGACAAAAACTCTTCTTCACCTAACCTATTTCTTACCCATACCCATTCTAACCCATTACCCAAACCTGCCAAACTCATCCATTTTGTCACCCCTAATAGAGACTAAGGAGTGTAAGGGGTTGTTTGTTTATCTCTTAATGAGGCTCTTAATGGTTCAGATCTCTTACTGGTTCAGCACTTAATGGTTCAGACTGTTTGTTTCACAAGCAGATGTCTGAATGGTTCAGACATTTGCCTCCGAATGGTTAAGACCTCTAATCTGAATTGGTCAGACATTTGCCTCTGAACGGTTAGCATTATATAGGCTCTTAATGATTCAGACCTCTTACTGGTTCAACACTTAAGGGTTCAGAACTCTTACTGGTTCAGCACTTAACCATTCAGATGTTGCCAAACGTCCCCTAAGTCTAGCTGTTGAGGGGAAGATTACTTTATGAAATTACAAGAGGTGTTGTAATATTATTTAGACCTACCGCTAATCAAGGGGCGGACCTATAGTGTTATAAGGGGCAACTTGACGCTCCGACGGTAGTGTAAATTTTGGAAAAATTTGACGTTTTTTTGCTTTCGTTACCCTTTTTTTTTGAAACGTTACCCCTATACGAATTTTCTAGATCCACCACTCCGCAACGTATATATAAAGACACTTTTTTTAGACAAAAGCTCTTTATCATACACGTTCATTTAGGGTTCATGCAATTTGTCAAATATTTGTTTTATAGATAGATTGGGAGTATTTGTTTTATTTGTAAATTTTCTTTCTTTAAGTTATAACTAGTGAGATTACCCATGCTACGCTGCGGGGTTTCGTTCGATATCTATTCTGGTTCAATACAACAACCAACCGAAAGAAATAAACTCAAAAGAATATTGACACATTTTTTACATCGATCGAAAATCGTAAAAATAAATTTAAATTGGATAGTGAGATGGGCTAATTTTAAATTAATTGTAAATGACAAGTTAAACGTTATCTTAAATATAACTTCAATAAAAAAAGAAACATAGAACTAAAACACTAAACATAAAGAAAAGTATATAAATAGAAATAATAAAGTCTAGAAAAAAAATCAAGAAAGAAAAAAAGTACATAAAAATAAGCATAGAAACGTGTTATATTTGACTTGACATATTCTGTAAAAAAGAAATTTCATCGAAAGGTAAATCAACTTGAATTTATACCGATATATGCAATAAAATAAGCACGTAAGAAAATACTTACAACGCGTTGCGTCAATATCAAAACGCAAAGTGACTCGAATTTATACCGTCTAATGAAAACATATTACATTTTACTCTACTCGTTTCCGAACAAAATTTACGTCAAAACGTAGAGAAATTGAAAACATAAATAAAAATAAGCGCGAACATGTATTATATTTGACCCGTCTCATTTTCCAAAAAAATCCGTTAAAATATAGACTAACTAAAAACGTACATAATTATACGGATGAGAACATATTATACTGGACCCAACTCATTTCCGCAAAAAAAAATTATGTCTAAACGCAAAATAACGCAAATCAGTTTTAATTTATACCAACACGTAAATAAAAATAAACACGTAAAATTTGATTTCAAAGTTTTTATAAAATTAAAGGATTCTAAAGTGTCAATGCTTAAAGTTAAAAGGTAAAAGAATACAAAGCTATAAATAAAAAGCAAAAGATAAAAGAAATCACAAAGGTATAAAAGAATAGAAAACTATAAAAAAAAGTTGAAACAGGGGAAAAACTAAAAGGAACTAATGCCATGACAACCAATGTTCATACAATAAAAATCAAAAACGAAAAAGACAAAAGGCAAAAAAACAAAAAAGTCAAAAAGTAAAAAAAATAATAATAATAATTGTGAAATGTTATAGTAATCTTTGGTGGAGCGGTGGGTAGGCTGGTTTCCTTGTAAGAGGCGCCGGTTCGATCTCCGTTCCCATCAAAAGTGAGGCAGCCCCGGTTTTACCCATGGTACCCGAGTTCGACTCCCAGTTCGCTGGTGTGCTATCAACTCGTCACGCCCTCTTGTGTGGGCAAGGTATCTGTGGGGTTTCCGGGTGAACGCTGGCAACGCTCTGATGCCAGCTGGGGCACTGTTCAGACACTCACGTCTGGCCGGAGTGGGGCAACGGGCCACCCCGGAATGGGGGGGGGGGGGGTGTAAGGTATCCCTCACCCAAAAAATGTATGATACTTTGCGGTTCAAAAAAAACGTTTGTGTTGAATAAACTTATGCTATATCTAATTAGAACGCTAGGCTCAGTGGGTTTGATTAGGTCCAGTAACATCAAGTTATTGTAAATCAAAAGCCCAACTTCATAACTGAAGAGAATTCACATCAACAAAACGTATAAACTTCTCCAAATGATGGTGTGGTGTGGTGCACTGGTTAAAATTTAAATAAGGTTATTATTCGGGATTGTTTCTCGGGCTCGAGAAAGTTACTTATATTAAAAACTATTTATGTTTAATACATAACTAAAATCATACAAAAAGTATGACATATTAAATATCTTGACTATAAAAGAGTTATAAACTTTTCATAAATTTAATCATGGGTTGTGAGCGTGTAATAAAAAGTTATAAACTTATTGATTACTTATGATTCGTGTTTATAAATTACTTTGTATTAAAAAATGAATGTATTTTGAAAAATAATTGAATAAAAAGTTAGTGTATTACACACAAAAAGCCTCTTCAAAAAAATTAAACGATTACAAATCAGTACAATACTAATAATAAGTTAATAGACGAATCAAAACATCAAACTCCTTAAGATAATTTTAGACTGGTACTACATGTTTTGGAATAGTCTAATGGAAACAATAAAAACAAAACACAATTGAGAATGTTCAAGTATTTAAACAATAAAAAAACACGATATTGAAGATAAGGTAACAACCTAGTGGAAACATCAGTTTGCTAAAAACAATTTAAAGAAGATATTAAAGGTTTTTGATATATTGCAACCAAAGGCCAATATTTTTTTTGAACAACCAACTAAATCTTTATTAATATAGGGAAAGCCGAAAGCTAAACCCAAACACCAAAGTATTTACATCATACATATAGCATTCCACCAAACTATTTACATCATACATATAGCATTCCACCAAACTATCTATATCATTACACTATGAGCACTTTTCATTCCTCCCATCCAAGTGTATTCATTCTTGCTCAATTTCTAGGAATCTGATGAAACACTGGTTAACTAGCTGGATCGTCTCTTATGTGGGTTCAATCTCCTTCTCTACTCGCTTGTGACTGTGGCCCTGCAAAACAGCAAACCGTTAGCTCGTTAAGAGGGGAATATGGGGGTTTCCCTCTTAACCGGGCTCCGGCGTGAGAATAAGTACTGTTCTGAGAAATAAAGATTGTGTGTTAGAGGTGAAATGCCAGAGAAACAGAATGGATAACCTGAATGATAAAGGGTCCTATTTATAGCCGGAGGGTGAAGGAGGGAGGAGCGACCTTGCCAGCTGCTACTGGGCGCCAGTTGTCCGACCAAGGGGAATATCCCCTTGGTCTCCTCTGTTGTGGTTAGGATAGTGGTCCACGTGGCGCGCCAACATTTGTCCATGCTGGAGAAATCGTACTGCTGTTGTCGGTCTGCCCCCAGATTTGTCGTAGGTCTACATGGCGCCTGATTAATGGTGACACGTGTCGTCCTTTCTGTCTGGAGGAGTATCTTTGGTGCCACCTTGACGCCTTCCAGAAGCTTCTAGAAGCTTCTGGATTTGCTTGCCGATGTAAGCGCCATGTAGGACAAAGAAAGTGGTGTGGTCCCTGCCATGTGTGCATGGAATTGGGACCATACCTCTTCAAGTCCCCCCAGTCCAGTGTGCCTTCTAGTTGAGTTGATCATCTAGGAGGGATTCTGGACTTATAAGGGTAGTGGTTTTTGTTGTTTACCTTTGTAAGGCGCATGACAATGGCCTTACGAAATTGATCCATAAGGGTGCACGGCGCATGGCGCGCATAGGCGACCTTGCAAAGTTGAGCCAAAAGGACGCACGACGCATGATGACAATTTTGCGAAGTGAGCCAAAATGGCGCATGGCGCATGATGGCAACCTTGCAAAGTTGAGCCAAAGGGACGCACGACGCGTGGTGGCAACCCTGCGAAGTTGAGCCAAAATGGCGCATGGCGCGTGATGGTAATCTTGCAAAGTTGAGCCAAAATGGCGCATGATGGCAACCTTGCAAAGTTGAGCCAAAATGGCGCATGGCGCATGATGGTAATCTTGCAAAGTTGAGCCAAAATGGCGCATGATGGCAACCTTGCAAAGTTGAGCCAAAATGGCGCATGGCGCATGATGGTAATCTTGCAAAGTTGAGCCAAAATGGCGCATGATGGAAACCTTGCAAAGTTAAGCCAAAGGGACACACGGCACGTGGCGGCGACTTCTCTTTTTTGGCGGTTCCTTCTAAAGGAAGTTTCTTTTATTGGGATGAAGACAACTGATATGACTGACGTGCCGTCTGATGTTGCTATATTTTCGGAGATGAACAATCGCTTTTTCAGATCCGTCAGTTGCTTTTTCGCCGGGTGTCAGACGTGTGTCGCCCACGTTCCCGAAAAATAAGGTGACGGTTTATCTTTCCTCTGACGTGTCCTCTCCCCATTAGCCGACCGTCTGTCTTCCTGACGACTCACTACCCATCGCATTTAATGCGATGGGTATAAATAGGTGGCGGTTCCCATTTTTTCCTTCACTTTTGAAATTCAAACTCCCGTTTCCTCTCATCTCCTTCTACTTATCTCGTCTTTCTGATCTCTAAATTCTTCTTTTCATCTTTCATAGTTATGTCTACCGGCGCGAATCCTTCGAGGAAAGGGAAGTACAAACCCCGGAACCCTCGTGGTCCGGATCGAGCGGAGATTAATTGAAAGGAGGAGGAATTCCAGAATCTTGTTCGTGATATGGGCTTTCGATCGGAGTGGGGGGCTCAGTTTCCAACCCCGAATTCTACCGCTTTGGATGCTCTTCCGGGCTACATAGCATTGTATGCTGCTTACTTCCGGGAGGGTAACTTTCGTCTTCCTATGACGAAGTTCACTGGAGAAGTTTTGACAAACTATGGGCTACATATTTCTCAGATAAACGCTCTAGGGTTACCCCGGCTTACTCATTTCGAATTCATATGTAGGGCCAATCGGATTGAGCCAACTTTCGAGATGTTTAACGTGTTTTATTTTGTGAGTTATACTAGTGGCTTCTACTCCTTCAACTCCCGAACCAGTGGGGTTAGTCCTTGTAGTACTAACCCACCGAAGAGTCTGCATGATTGGAAGCAGAAGTTTTTCTACATTCATCGTGGAGTCATTCCCATCGATATGCATTATCGGACGGAGAGTGAAGGAGTTCCTCGCGTGAATGTGTCTATAGATTTTGCTCAGCAAGAGTGGTACAAAGTGTTGACTCGGAAGGTTACTTCTATCGCCCAGCTTGAGGAGAGGGTACTGGTGACAGCCGGGATGAGTATGTTGTGGGCCCCTTAGAACCCTAGGGGGGTTCCTGTCTATGGCTACCAAGGGAAAGGTATTGCCGTTTTTGATTTATTGTTATATTCTTCCTTTATTTGTTGTGTACTTCCTCATGTTTGTTATATTTTATAGTTGGGTATAGTTTGATGAACGTGCTTGATCCTAAAGCAGGTGGAGCTATGGTCGTTGCATATTTGCCCGAGGGGAGGCCTGTTTGGTTAGATTAGATAAGAGATCGCTTCTTGCACCCTACCAGCGAAAGCCTTGCTGCTTATGCTAACACCGTTTTAGGTGAAGATGGTGGGGATGATCTTGACGATGCACTTAGTCCTACTCGAGAGGAGGTTATCGTCCTTTCGAGTGAGGGTTCTGATAGATCGCGTGAAGATCTAATCCTTCGTTCCCCGCGTGCAGGTCCATCGCATGGTGCTGTGAACGAGCATGTAAATGAAACTGCTGGCGATGATGTTGATGTTCCCACTGATGCTGTTGAACAGCTTAAAAGTCGGAAGAAGAAAAAAGTAGATACGTCTGAGAAGAAGAAGAAGGTCGAGGAACCTGTGACTGGGGCACCTCGTAAGCGACCTTTTAACTTCTCCCTTCTGGACTATGTTGTCGTTTCTGACACGCTCTCTGGTTTAGACGCATGAGATAAGCGTGTTGAACGTGATCCCGATGACGATGCTACCCTGACGGAGATCATAAAGAAGAAGAAAGTTCTTGAAGACAAGAAGAAGGAGCTTGACGAGCAGGCTGCCGCTGCGCTTGCAGCGAAAAAATCTAAGCTTCAGAAGGAGACTCCCCCTACACCTTCAGAGTCAGAGATTGACCTGGGTGTTTTTAGTGCAAAACATGGTAACCTTCTGGAGAAGATATATGCAGCTTCTGGTTCTCAGGGTAAGAGATTTTGTTTGTATGTCTTGTTTTTTTACCTTTCGTTCTTCCTTTTGACTATCATGCTTGTCTTGACACAGGTGCGAAATCAGGTAAGGGTACTCGTAAGTTTGATATTTCCAAGATTACCCCTCCTACCTTTCCACCGTCTAGGACCTTTGTCTTGTCTCCTCCGCATGTTGATCCGGGAAAAAGGGAAGAAGATGAAGTGGAGGTTGAGGAAGTTGGAGAGGGTGGTGGTGCAGGTGCTGATGGTGGTGATGGTGGCGATGGTGGCGATGGTGGTCGTGGTGTAGATCCTGATGCTGAAGTAGAATTAAGTGAGGCTACTCCTCACCATACCATTTACACCAGGGTTGTTTGGGGGTCTGGAGAAGGTGGCGCTTCTGGGACTCATCATGTTCCAGAGTATGAACATGTTCAGGGTGGGTCTTGGGATACCCACAATCCTGCTTGTGCTGATCTCCCCCACGCCCCTTGCTGGAACCTGACTCAAGGGTCTCGGATGACTGACCTGAACAACTGCCGAGAGTTCTTTTCCCTGTCCTTCCCCCTGCAGAAAGATTGTTTCAAAAGAAACACAATCGGATGGATCTATTGGACGATCAAATCCATGCTGGGGTTAACTTTTTTGCTACCTCTCAGGAGATTGAGCGGGAATGGCAGTTAATGGGGGAGGACACGTTGGAATTTGAGGCTGCCAAGAAGGTGTTTGCCGAAGAGAGAGAAAAATTCAATGCTGAGAAGAAGGGTTTGGCATAGAGGGTTGCTGATGCAGAGGAGAAGCTTGCCAAGGAAAAACAGTTGAACGCTAACAAGCAGAAAGACTGGGAAGCTGCTTATGAGCGAACAAACAAGGAGATGCAAACCCAGCGCGATACCATTGTGAGGTTGTCGAGAGAGAAGACTAAAATAAGTGATGAGGCTCAGCAGGAGCACACCGCGCATCGGAAGAGAGAACAGGAATACATCCAACACATAGCCAAGTTGGAAAAGTTTGCTGCTGAGAAGGAGGCCGAGAGCAAAGCTTCTGAAATCTTGGTTGAGGAGGTTACCGTTGATTGCAAGTGGTTGTTTACGCGTGCAGTGCCTCTGTTAATTTCCTTATTGTTTGCTTGCGTCTAGTTGGCCGTTGTTGCTTCTCTTACGTTTCTATTACTTTCTGCAGATTTTTGAACGTATCGTAGGGTCTGAGGAGCTAGCCAAGTATATGTATGAACTTGGTGAAGCTGCGTATGATCATGGTCGTAAGGAGGGTTATGCTGAGGGAAGATCGGCTGCTGAGGCGAAGGAAGCATTGAAGAGTTTTGACTTATATAAAACCGACTGTAAGGCTCGTTACGCTGAGAAGCGGTAGGAGTACGAATCCCTTGAATTTGCTATCGTCAAGGCTGCTGGAAAATTAACTCGAAAAACTGATGAAGATCGTGAAGCCGGGGTGCTGGTACTAGCCGTCATGATTGAAGGTTTCCGGCCTGCGTGCCGTGTATAGGCTTGATAGCCTTGTAATCGTCCGACAATTCCCCTGAACAATTTACCTTATGCTTTGTAAACAATTTTACTTTCTGTTGGTATGCCTGTTGGTATATTTGGTACACTTGATATGTTTTATACTAACTGTGGCTTTTTGGTCTTTATTCATTGTGGATTTTTTATCGTTACAATATGTGCATGTGTAATTACTTTGATTAGGTATCACGAATGAATGATGGCTGAGACAGGTTAGATTGTTTTAGTTATCCTAGTTTTGCACTCTATTGTGCTGTGCTAGGAAAAACTCTACAACGTTTATTCTGTCGTAAGCGCGTAGTTTGATTCATGTATACGAAGTGATCGTTTTACAGGTTATTATGTTGACCCGGCTGTGCTCAGCTTTGGGGGTCTTACAATGTTCGTTTTACCGTGCTTACGATGCTTTCGTGTGTAGATGGGCACGAAGTGGTATTTGGCGTGATAGGCTTTGGTTATGTTTTTGACCCGGCTATGCACTTAGTTGTGACGAGCCTTGGAGGTCTACAACATTTCCTATGTCTGAGCCATTGATGTTTTCGTGTATGCCCAAAGTAATATATGCAGTTGTAACAGAAATTCACACAAGATACGATAACCAACACTTCTTGTATTAAGGTTAACTGTGTTGGGCCCACGGCCATTCATTACAAGAGAAAATAAGACTATAATTGTCTACATATAACATTTTCTGAGTTGCTGGGCGTTCCAAGTCCTGGGGACTTCTTTGTTTTCAAGTGTGCGCAGCTTGTACGCTCCTTTCTCGAGGACTTCATCTATGACATAAGGTCCCTCCCACTTGGGAGCTAGTTTTCCCGGTCTTTCGGCGTTAGACGCCTCATTGTCTCTCAAGACGTAGTGTCCGGGGTTGAAAGTGCAAATTCTGACCTTGCTGTTATAGTATTTTTCCAGGTTGGTTTTGTATTTTGCCTCGTTGATTGCTGCTATCTCTCTTCTTTCTTCTAGGAGGTCTAAATCCAACCTTCTTTCTTCCTCATTGTTAATCATATTCATGGAGAGCATCCTTGGAGATAGCAGGCCAATCTCTGCCGGTATCACGGCTTCCGACCCATAGACTAGACTAAACGGTGTTTCCCCGTTACTTGTCTTTGGCATAGTCCTATGTGCCCACAGTATGCTGGGCAACTCATCAACCCATCCTCTTCGCTGCGTTCCCAACCGGGCCTTGATACCGTCCATGATACTTTTTTTCACTGCTTCGACCTGACCATTTCCTTGCGGGTGTGCCAAAGAGGAAAAGGTGTGTTCTATGTTCAGCTCCTTGAACCAATTTTGGAGATCTTCCGCAGCGAAATTTGTTCTGTTATCTGTTATGATTCTCAGAGGCTGTCCGAACTGACAAATTATTTGTTCCCAGGTAAACCTTCATACCACAGTAAATGTGGTTGATGCTAGCGCCTTCGCTTCTACCCATTTTGTGAAGTAGTCTACTGCGACTATGATGAACTTCACTACTCCTGGAGCTTCCGGAAAAGGACCAACCATATCTATATCCCATTGCTGGAACGGCCAGGCCGTTGTTACGGGGACCATCTCGTTTTTTGGGCGCATTGTTTTCGGGGCATGCTTTTGGCAACCACTGCATTTTCTCAGGACTTTGACTGCATCCAGGTGCATCCCTGGCCAGTAGTATCCCGCGTTCATTACTTTTGCTACCACCATTCTTGGGCCGGCATGAATGCCGCAGATGCCCTCATGTACTTCACGGATCAAATAATTTGAGTCTTCTGGGTCTACACATCTTAGCAACGGTTCGAGGTACAATTTCCTGTATAAAATGCCATCAACTATTTGGTAATGTTCGGACTTGTATTATATTTTTCGTGCTTCGGCTTTGCTTTTGGGTAGTATTCCAGACTGGGGATACATGATAATCAGAGTCATCCAGGACGCTGCTCCCAGTTGGATAACGCTCACTTGCCTTAGTGGTACTGATGGATTGCTTAAAACTTCAATGCACACGTCCTTGGCCAGGTGCTGGAAGCTGGTGGACGCGAGTTTGCTCAGTGCATCTGCTAGTTTATTTTCACTCCTGTTAATGTGGTGCACTTTGTAGGAATTGAAGTTTTGTAGCAATGTTTTTGCTTGGTCTAGGTATAGCGCCATCACATCTCCTTTGGCGTCATACTGGCCATTGATCTGCCTTGCTACAGGCATGGAGTCTACATGCGCCTCTATGTGTTTGACTCCCATCTTGATTGCTAACCTCAAACCAGCAAGAAAAGCTTCATATTCGGTTTTGTTTTTTGTGCTCTTGAAGTCTAACCGGATGGCGTACGTGAACTCATGTTTTTCTGGACTTACCAATCTAAGTCTTGCACCTGCGCCATCTTCATTAGACGCGCCATCTGTATATAGTAACCATGGTTCTTCTGAATGTTGCCTTTCAGCTCTTTCCATTGCCTTGCATTCTCTGTCTTTGTTATCTGGCACCTCTGTCAGGAAATCTGCCAATACCTGACCCTTGATCGCTGGCCTTGGCCTAAAAACCATGTTGTGGCCTCCCAGTTCTATGGCCCATTTTGCCAATCTTCCGGATATCTCAGGTCTTGCGAGGATGTTGCTGATGTTGTAGTTCGTTAAGACGTGAATGACATGATTAGCAAAGTACCTGCGCAATCGCCTGGACGTGTGAATCAATGCGAGGACCAGCGTTTCCATTATGGTATATCTCGTTTCTGGGTCATTCAAGGTGCGAGACACGTAGTATACTGGCGTTTGTATGCCTTGTCTCTCTACCCGTAGAACTGCTTCTACCGCTTTTTCCGATGCTGACAGGTACATCACAAGGGGTTCGCCTTTCATTGGTGCAGTCAGCGTTGGTAATCGTATGAGGCAGTCTTTCATTTCTCGAAATACGTATTCGGCTTCAGGTGTCCATTGGAACCGGGTTTTCTTCACACAGTTGCGGAGTGTTTTTATGAATGGAAAAAATTTTGTTGCGTGGTTGGCGAGGAAACGATTGAGGGTTGCTAACCGTCCGGCCAACTTCTGCATTTCGTTTATCGTTGATGGTGAAGGCATCCGTTCAATCGCTTGAACTTTTTCCGGATTGACCTTGAACCCGTCCTTCGTGATGATGAAACCTAAGAACTTCCCTTCTTCCATCCCGAAGGAACATTTCGTTGGGTTCAGTTTAATGTTCACTCCGCGCAACGTATCGAATGTTTTTTGGATGTTCGCCAACATCATATTCTCTTCTTTGCTCATGATGACCAGGTCATCCATGTATACCTCGATGTATTTGCCGATTGCGTCGCTGAATGTTTTGTTCACTAATATCTAATAAGTTGCACCTGCGTTCTTTAGTCCAAAGGGCATTTTCGTATAACAATACAACCCTGTTGGCGTGCGGAATGCAGTCTTGTCTTCATCCTGGATGGCCATCTGCACCTGATGGTATCCTTTATAACAATCAATGAAGCATTTCCATCTGAACGACGCCAATGAATCGATTTTCTCGTCAATTTCTGGTAAAGCATAACAGTCGCGCGGGCATGCTTTGTTTAGATCTTTATAATCCATGCACATTCGCCAACCACCATTTCCTTTAGGGATCATCACTGGGTTGGCTACCCAGGTTTGGTAACGAACTTCTCTGATGATACCAGCGTTTAGCAATTCGGTGATCTGTTCTTGCATGGCGTCGTGCTTTTTGTCTCCCAGATGACATTTCGTATGTACCACAGGTTTAGCATTTTCAGAAACATTCAGTCTGTGTTCTGCTATGTGTCGTGGAACGCCAACCATATCGGCGGGTGTTGTAATATCCTGAATTTTTGTACGTTATAAATTTTAATAAATATTTTTGATATGCTATCTTTTTAGTAAATGTTGGCCTAATTTCTATAACCTTGGGTGTTACAAACATGAATAATTAAAGTTTAAGTTTAAAATATTATAAAATAATAAGTAAATGGGCTAAAGGTGGCATTTAGACAAACTAACTAAATGAGGTGGTGACCTATACTAAGGCCTTGTTTGGCTAAGCTTTTCAAAACAGCTTATTTGCTTTTCTGAAAAGCAAATAAGTCAATAAGCTGTTTTGAAAATCTTTAAAATGGAGCTTTTCAAAATGACTTATTTGCTTATTTGCTTTTCAGAAGGCAAATAAGCAAATAAGTCATTTTGAAAAGCTTAGCCAAACAGCCCCTAAGATCCACGTATTTTTACATTTGGGGGAAAGAAAGAAATGATCATGGAGATCGTTTAAGGCTGATTCGGATCATTATGATTCTTTTCAACCAAAATTAGAGAAGCAAACAAGGAATTGGAGGCTTTAATCAACACTATACAAGATCAAGACCCTTTGGTAAGCATGAATTTGATCCACACTACCTGTTCTTGTGAAAAATAGCATGCTTTTGATGTAAGGGCTAAAATGTTGGGAATCGTTGTTAGTGTAATGTAGTAATGCTATAGCTATGCACAAAAGGTGATGAATTTTACAAGAATCCTCATTTTTGTTGAGTATGTGAAAGTGTGTATGTTGTGTTTTCATGATGCATGTATGTTAGAGTCTACATATAATATGTTTTAGCTTGTTGTTGTGAATTAAATCCTTGAATCAAAATCGTGATGAGTTATAACATATTGATTTGAGGAATTTATGACTTTAGTTTTTTTAGGGTTCTTATACTAATTGGGGATTTTTACCTAAACTGAGATTTGATGGTTTTAATGTTATGTTGGGTCTGACATGCTGGTTATGAGTGATTTAATTATTAAATAAACTTGTTTATCAAGTTGTAGAAATATATGTTCTTAAATAGTGAATTAGATCAATGTATGAATGATCTCAGGTTAGTAACATTCTGAATGCCACAAAGTGTTTGATTAAAAGCCTCAACTAACCTTTTGGTAGATATGATTATGCTTTTGATATCTCTTAGCCTAAAATCATTATATTGAATGATCTTAAACTTTTATACATGTTATAGTTTAATTTGTAACAAAATAATTGGCTATATATGGATACAAAGTAAGAAAAGATGTATCGGGTCAAAATAAGTGGTATGTGATATTCATCTTTTTATGTTGAATATGATGGATACCTAAATGAGCCTAATCAAGTTAGAGGCAAATGGGTTATTATAGATGTTAATATATGTACTTGACTTGTATGAAAACAAAACGGCTAATGCATACGACTCTTGATTGATAACAAGGGATAAGAATGTCGTATGGAACTTGAAGACATGATCAATGAGTTAAGACCTACAAGGTGATGAGCTATGAGGTAAGTCATCCATACCTCAGATATGGGATTTAACTATTATATGTCGTTATATTATAGTAAAATTCGTTCATACATATATTCTTATAAGGTTTGTTGAGATTAATTTGGGTTGAAGATTATGTTGTTGTCTAGAGTGCATAGTTAGAGATCGAGAGTTAGTTCGGGCATTAAATGATTTCATTACAACATGAAATACAGTTTCAACATTCCTCGAAACACGTGTTTAGGTTCTAAATAAGATTTTAAGTTAAACAGGCTTAATTAAGGACCCATAACATTTTTTTAACTGATTTACATCTGCTGTCCAAACCAGGTCAGCCTACTTGCAGAGGTTTGTCCAGGGCCTTAACCATCTCGTTTTGGCATGATTTTTAGTCAGAAGTTAAATAATATTACAAATGAATTTATGTAATTTTTGTAGATTTTTCTAAAAATGTTTGATGTGGTTTTGTGGGTGTTTTGTCAACAAAATATAGGTTGACAGCAACCAGGTTAGCCTACTTGAAGAGGTCATTTCGGAGCCTTAACCATCTTGTTTTGGCATGATTTTTGGTGAGAAGTTGGATAACATTATAAATGATTTTATGTAATTTTTGTAGATTTTTTTGAAATTCTTTGATGTGGTTTTGATGGTGTTTTCTTCATAAAATAGTCGTTGACAGCATTATGTTTAAAAATGTTGTAACGGGTCAAAAGTTTATACATCACTAACCAAATGGTGACGGGTCAAGAGGGTGGATAAGTAGTCTTTATAGTTTTAGTTTGTGATTTACGTTAATAATATGATACTTAGATGAGAATGAGATCTAATAAGTAAATGGGACATGATTAAAATGTTACAACATGGTAAATATTGAAATTTTGACTCGTTATGATTTTATAAATGAAATGTGTGATCTCAGGGATTTGGTTTATGGCAAATAGATTGGGTACATTTACTAATGATCTTTATTATGGCAAGGATCGAGTTCGGATATGTTAACAGGTCGCATGGATCGAAACAAATCGAATAAGTTTAATGATGGTAAATTGATGCTAAAGGTGGTTGCCTATGTCCCTCCCAAGATAGACTACGCATGTTGTGGAAGCTTACGCCAAATACCTTATGTGATATGTTTTGGTTTACGCCAAAGTGCATGTGGGTGTAGGTTATGCCATGGCCGGTGTAGCCTACGCCGGATTTGTCTTCGCCTACCCATTTTTGTCGTGTTAAAATTTATTTTAATGCAAACCTTTTGCCATGTTTCCTAGATGTTATACAACTAACTTAAGGTTTTGTAATACCTTAGGTAATGCCGTGGATAAGTATCATTGAAGGCTTTGGATTTGAAGAGCAAGTGCTTGGGACGGACTATAAATATCACATCATGGAGATGAGATGTCATTTTGTATTGTAATTGATTAACGAATGTAAGGTTATTAGATTATATTTTTTTTATAAAAGATAATGTTGATGACGTATACTCATGAAAATAAGTTTATACAATGATATAAAAAAATTGGGACCAAGTTTCCGCATGTAAATTAAGTTAAAAGTCTTTCAAAATTTTGGGCGTTATAGGTGTCCAGGCGAACACGTCCATGTTCTCAAATAACAATTTTTTTAGCGCCGCGCGCGTGAGATCTGACATTGCTGGACCCAAGGTGACAGTTTGTTCTGGATATTTGTTGTTCAACATCCACTTTTCGGTTTCTGCGCGCAGTGCGGATTTGCTTGCTTTTGCCGGTCTGATTTCATCAGTTGCGAGGACTTCTTTGCTTGCGTAAATTATTGCTATCCCTGTTTCTGTTGGAAACCTAACAGGTGAATGCGGCCCTGAACAGATCATACTAAAATCTCCTTGGGACTCTTTTCCCAAGAGGATATCATGTCTTGAGCTTGTTGGCAATACCATGAATGTGACTTCTTATGTTCTTGAGTTCCTTCCGTCCGAGAGCAGCACCGGGAACGATATCTGACCGAGAGGAAAAACGGCTTCGTTGCAGAAACCAGTTAGTGGGTAATCTACTGGTTCTAAGCGCGCTTTATCCTCCTGGTCGAATTGATTAAAGCATTGTTCGTAGATGATATCTGCGGTGCTCCCTGGGTCAATGAAAATGTAGTCAGTCTGGTAATGACCGATCACGCCAGAAATGACTATAGGTCTTCTCTCTCTTGGGCCCCCTCGCACCACGGGGAAAATAACTTGTTTTTTCGCGCCAAGAATCGTCTTGGGCGCGTTTGTTATAGTTCTTTCGTGATCTTCGTGGACCCCCTTGGATCATATGAGTTTCTAACTTTCGAAGCTTTTTGTTGTCTGGGCCTTCTTCCCTTATTTGAATTTGGCGATTATTGCGCTTTCCTCCTTTTACCAAATGGGTGAGCCTTCCATCTTTCAAAGCTCTTTCTATCTCCTGCTTTAGGCTAAAGCAGTCATCGGTCAAGTGACCTGTATCTTTGTGGAACTCGCAAAAAAGATTTGGGTCTTGGCCCCTTTTGTTTCGCATCTGTAAAGGAGGTTTGAACTGGTGGTTCTCGGTTGACAAGACCTCGGAAGGGGTTTTTGTCAAGGGTGTCCACTGTTTTTCCCTGTTTTCTCTCTTGACCTCTTTGCGATGGCTGATCTGATTGATCGTAGCGCGTGCATCTTCTCTTATCGGGCTTCTTTCTCTGTAGCCTGATGACCTCCATGATTGGCCTTTGCCTTTCTTGTTGCGTCGATCATGTTGGCTGTGATTGTATTGACGGCTGTCATCGCCGGTCAATTGTTTATCAGTTCGCGCAATTGTCTTTGCTGCTTCGATGAAGGTGTCCCAATCTTTGGGGCCTCCGTCTCTTCCTTTCAACCGTTTGATCAGGTCGTCACACTTTACTGCCCTCATGAAGTGTGCGCGCATCATCTTCTCGCCTACATCTCCGATTTCCAGACATTCTTCGTTATATCTGGTAATGAAATCTTCTATGCTTTCATGATCCTTCCTCCATATGTTTAAGCAATCAACTGGATCCCTAGTATACCTGCGTTGTTGGGAGAAGTGCGCGAGGAACTTGTCTCGAAAGTCGATCCAGGATTTAATTCTTCCTGCTGGCAGACTGTCAAAGCAGACGCGTGCTGCTCCGACAAAGGTTTGTGCGAAAAGATGACACCAAGTTGGTAATGTCCACCCACCTATTAACCCTGCGTCGCTGAATACTTGGAGGTGGTCGTCGGGATCTGTTAAGCCATTGTATTTGCCCACATTGTGTGGCAGTTTTGTCTTATCGATATCGGCTGTTGCGATCTCTCTGATGAACTTAGATTTCAGCCATGCCTTCTGGGCGATAGCTCAACGAGTAATCTGTTCTGCGTTTGGATTATACCCCGCGCGCTTGTGGGGTTTATACGCCTCGTGTTCGGGTGGTAATCTGCTAAACACCGTGCTTTCTCTTTTGTACGTTGTATCATCTTCTTCATTGTAGCTATCCCATTCGTCGTTTATGTTGCGCGGCCCTAAACGACTGTGCACTGCCTTCCTCTGCTGGTGGGTGTGTTGCACAAAATTGCTTTCGGTTTCACCATACGTGTCACGTGTGTCATTCACACTTTGCCTTCTGGTGTTCGGTGTTTTTTCAGGTTGTTGGTTCCGCGCATGCATCTGTTGAGGAATATGAGTGCTTGGTGCTCTTTGTGGTGGAGTGACAAAGGCAGATTGATTTGCCTGCGCTTGGAGCAGGGCTTGCTGTGCGTTTAACTACGCATAGACAAGGTTCAGCGATGCTGTCTGCTTGGCATACCAGGAGGCCAGAGTTTCTCCTTCAGGTAGCCCAAAGAGTGCTGAGAAGTTCACCTGCATTTAACCCGATGGTGCTGAAGGACCAGCCCCATGGTTTGGTGTTGAAACTTCCGGAGGTGCTTGGTTAACTACCCCGAGTGGAGTTTGAAAAGTAGCTCCGTTAGTTCTTTGATTGATAACTCTGGAAGTGCTCCCAAAGATATCGGGTATCTCATTGTTTACTTTCCCTTCTCGGATAGTCTCGTTCCCTGGGAACCTTTGGACGTGAGCGGTGTCCGAAATTAGTTCAAAGGAAGAGATTTCTCCGTCCACGTGAGGTGAATGGTTTGGTTCAGTCATTTAGAGAGCTTTTTGAAGAAAAATGAGATGAAAATGGTTTGCAAAAAATGCGTGGGCGCTAATGATGAAACACTGGTTAACACCGATGGTTAACTAGCTGGATCGTCTCTTACGTGGGTTCAATCTCCTTCTCTACTCGCTTGTGACTGTGGCCCTGCAAAACAGCAAACCGTTAGCTCGTTAAGAGGGGAATATGGGGGTTTCCCTCTTAACCGGGCTCCGGCGTGAGAATAAGTATTGTTCTGAGGAATAAAGAGTGTGTGTTAGAGGTGAAATGCTAGAGAAACAGAATGGATAACCTGAATGATGAAGGGTCCTATTTATAGCCGGAAGGTGAAGGAGGGAGAAGCGACCTTGCCAGCTGCTACTGGGCGCCAGCTGTCCGACCTAGGGGAATATCCCCTTGGTCTCCTCTGTCGTGGTCAGGATAGTGGTCCACGTGGCGCGCCAACATTTGTCCATGCTGGAGAAATCGTACTACTGCTGTCGGTCTGCCCCCAGATTTGTCGCATGTCTAGATGGCGCCTGATTAATGGTGACACGTGTCGTCCTTTCTGTCTGGAGGAGTATCTTTGGTGCCACCTTGACGTTTTCCAGAAGCTTCTAGAAGCTTCTGGATTTGCTTGCTGATGTAAGCGCCATGTAGGATAAAGAAAGTGGTGTCGTCCCTGCCATGTGTGCATGGAATTGGGACCATACCTCTTCAGAATCCAATAACTTTGACCTCTTCAACTATTTTCTACAAGGATGATTACTTTTTGCTAAAAACCCATTCATTTCGGCTCTTCCACAATACCCGCATCATGACCAAAAATTAATAGCATACACCATCTTCGCTTTCTTCTTTGATACCTTGATGTACTTGTGCATTTCCAACAAATTCTTCACATGAAAAGCATATGCTTGAAATAGTATACCTTTTGCAAGAGTAAACTACATTTTTCTTCTGTCCTTTGAAATATTGTCTTTTATCTCATACCTTTTTCATCACTAAAAGATTTCAATTGTACCCTTTTGATTCAAAATTGTTTTAAAATGGCCAAAAATACCATCATCATCTTCAACCATAATTTTTTTTTTCTTAAAGCTTTGTAGTATAATCGTTTTGTAATCATAATTTACAGTTTGACATACTAATTACATAAGAAAGATTTCATACGTTGGACCAAAATGTGATTCACCCACACACAATTGTCAATCATTCATTTTGATTCATTGCCAGATGGATTGCCTCTAAACCCTTGGCAACATAAGATTCAGTTTAAATGAAAGAAAAGAGGAAGGGAGGAGAAAAGACACTTACTGCCTCTAGAAGACGATGGTTCAGCATCAGATGTTGAAGATTCTCTTCGACCTAGTTGTTGCTTAAATTTGTCATTGGCATATATTCAAGCCGTGAAGTGTCCATCACAATACGCTCAATTTCTTTCTCAGTAATTCCACATCAGAGCAAAATCGGGGCCTCGGTCTAATGATTAAAGACGAAGACAGTCTAGACTTAACATTGCAGTGCTAAATTTTTGATCTAGTAGTTCAAAAATTGTGAACCGTAGAGAATGGTTTGGTTTGCGGTTATAGCAAAAACCGGCGGTATATAACCAGACCGGACCATAGGCTTTTATTTTATTTATTTTTTAATATTTCATATTATATACTTATTTATTTTGTACTAGTGGTAAATGAAATTATAATTGGTTTTAACATTAGTTAAACTAAAGTAAGGTGGGCTAAGCCCAACCTCACATTTTCAACAGGTTGATTTATAAATTCTAACATTTTTTTTCAAAAAATTCCAAGCTTCTAAAACTAAAAATGACATAAGAAAATCCAAATACTTCAAAACTCATGTTGAGAACTCCCATTCTTCCACCAATCACCCCAGTCTTACTTGTTTTCTATTAAGATACATTTTGTAGATAAAAAGTTGACGCTACCCGCGCGTTATGGCGGGATGTTTATTATTACTATATCAGATAGAAGCGAAAATTCTTTGATTTTGTTCTCTAAGCAAGATGGTATTTGAAGACGATGCCATCTGTGGTTTAGATTAGAGTTGCGACTTTCATTCTAAATATTCGCGAATCATGTTCACCGATTGCAAAAAAAAAAATGACGCACCGTTTGAAGAAAGTGTTGGTGAATTAATTATCATATACATCATTTGTTATGCATGTCGGCTGCAAAAAGAAAAATATAACAATAAGTGATGCACCGTTTAACGAACGTGTTGGTAATTTAATTACTATCTATGTCACATCCCCAAAAATACCCCAAGCGGAAACCCCCGCGAGGCGTGTGACGTACCAGGATCTAGCCACCAATTACATTAAACTCGTACAAGATTTTTAATAAAGCTTTCAGTCATTAAGATAAAGTATTACAAAACATTATTATAACTCGTTGTGTTCAGCGGAAGCATATTACATGTTTAATCAAAACCAAATGATATGTAATCAAGTAATCTTGTTTCAGGTTTCCATGTATCTCGACCCATGACCACTCCAGCATCCCAAACAGCAAGTTCCACATCCACACGTATCTATAACCTGCGAGCATGCACACAAGTGTATTAGAAAACGCTGGTGAGTTCACGGTTTTATGAAAACGTTTGGTTACCAAGTGTTTAATCCAGTTTAATAACAATTCCGAAAGTAATGTTGATAATAACTCGATACCATACAAGATGGCTCCAGATGATTTTTGCCCTTTCCCCAATGCCCCTATCAAAGCATTGGGCATGACTGGGTCATTAGTTCACACTCGTCCTCTCAGGTACGGGTGAGGGTGCCAAACCTAGATAGCGCTACCAACTAATACCCCGTTACCTCTCAGGTAACAAACAAGATGGGACTTAATGGTGATAGGAGTGAGTGTATTATCCAACATCCCAGTTTTACCCAAATGACTTACTCCTCTCAGGAATACCCAATGATTGTCCCACCCACCGGGACGCATGCTCAAGAGGAATGAACTCACCTTAGATTGCTCGGTATGTTACGTTACATTACCCGTTCCCAGTTGGTCAATCAAACCCTACCGTGGTCACCAAAAGACGACCAGTTTATTTTTTGGGGTTGTGTTTTGTCTAGTTTTGGTTGTCGCTGTGTGTTTTTTGGTTGTAGTTTTTGTGGGATTGATTCCTAGTCTTGGTATGTCAAGGCTAGTAGTGTGTGTCGATGTCTTGGCACACCCTGTTTTATTTTTTGGTTGATTTATAAAATTCACCGGCGTAACCCTTTACCCAAAAAAAAGACGATCAGTTTATATGCAGGTAAGTCACATATTCCACATTCACATTACACATGTAGCATACACATAGTCACACATCGTTATACAAGTCGTAACAAGAGTTCTCGTAACACAACAATTCATAACAGCATATTCGAGTAATTGAGTCTCATGCAAGGCTCACATCACATGTTCACAATTCACCATAGCACATAACGATAGTTCAGTTCTCCATCAAGTGGATATGCAAGTTCACAACCATGTAACAGCTTAGCACTTCAGATCATTAAACATTCAAGTGTTAAATAATATCATGAATTCATGCGGCCCAAACAACTTACAGCCCAACAAATTGTGTGATCGAATTAAAGTGTATGTGTGTAGTCCAACACGAAGGTTCGACCCAACATGTGGCGTCCAATCCCCAACTTGTGCGATTGAACTGGACTTGTGCGACTGGATCCTCTTGTGCGACTGGTTTGGGTTGTGCGACTCACACCACACCCGGCCCAAATGTCTTGTGCGATCAGCTATGTTACCCAGCCCAATAGTCTACGGCCCAATATGACTAACCCAATGATATGTTGTACGATTCGGTACTCTTGTGCGATCCAAACATAACCCGGCCCAAACAACTTGTGCGATTACCTAATGTGTTCGGTCCATAATGTACAAAGGCCCAAGTGCTTGTGCGATTGGTTTCATTTAGCCGTGATTCTAGGTGTCAGTTACACCACTTGCAATCATTCATGTAATTTAATCAGTTACCCAATCTTTCCATAATTCCCCATAATCACCCCACCAATTTCGATCATACGGTTGTGATTGAAATATTCCTGCCTATCAATTACTACCAAATCAACACATCACATGAACCCTAATCATTTAGCAATTACATTCGTCATGACTAACAATATTCGAAACAATACAAACATCACATAATCTTTCACATACTCGATTTATTATGTGAACCATCATCATGTAAATTAATATCTACACCACCTTAACCATAATGAATCATTAGTCTAGCAAACCCTAGATCATCATACTAGCAACACACTGATCAAACAATATGTTTGTAGCCAAATATACCAAGAAATCAATCTATAAATGATTAGACATACACTAACCTGCTTGTGAGACATGGGAGGTGTTGGAGTCGAGGAGGAAAAAGGGTGGAGCTTCGGCCGAGATGGGGGCTGCCGTCCAAGGAAGAGAAGAGGGGAAAAGAGGAGAAGTTTAGGGTTTGGTGTAACTTGTGTGTTTTAAAAGTTATGAGAAATCAATCCCCCTATTGGGAATGTGTACGCGCACATTAGGGACGGGCCGGCTCAGCCTTAGGCTCAATTGATTTGGGCCGAGAACAAGCTAAGGAGTGTGTGATTGTGATAAGTGTTGTGCGATCCGAAGGGTGTTATGCGAGTGGAAATTATAAACCAGTTAACACTTAGCAACAATTCACATAATACATAATCGTAAACCACTCATGACATTTCATTTGAATAGCATACCAATTAGTCACGTAATGTTCGTACATGTCGCATCAAACACAAAGAAAGGTTCTGGAATACGAGTTGTCACAATCTACATTCTTTCATTCTAAATATGTCGGTTGCAAAAAAGTTATGCACCGTTTGAAGAAAGTATTGTTACATCATTTGTTGTGCATGTCGGTTGAAAAAAAAATTCGCAGCTTTTGATTTGATGCATCAACAAAAATAAGAATGTAGTGTGTTAAATTATGTATTTGATATACAATTGCATTATAATATTATAATGTATCACATTTAATTAAAATTTACTACTAAACTTCCTTTCGGTAAAGGATATAACGGTTTAGATAGGTGCACGGTAACATATATATACATAGTCGCTCATTTCATAGGAAATTTTATTGCATTTTTGTGCGTGTATATATATGAAGGGTTGCGACTTTTGTAAGGGGCGTGATATATTTAAATATAGTTAAAATGTTTGAGACTTTTTTAAGGAGTGTGATATATTTAAGAGTTGTGGCTTTTTGTAAGAGGTGTGATATATTTATTTAAAATTAATTTGAAGTGTTGTGACTTTTCATATGTATATATAAGAGGGTTTTTTTTTATGTAAGGGACGTGATTTATTTAAAAGTAGGGTGTGATATATTTAAAAGTTGTGACTTTTTGTAAAATGTGTGATATATATAAAACTTATGACTTTTTAAAGGGGTGATATATTCAAAAGTAGCTTGAAAGGTTGTGACTTTTTTGAAGGGGTGTAATATATTTAAAACCTTGTATCAAACCATTGTGTCTATATCCAAACTAGGGGTGCTAAACGGGTAGTGTTCGCTGTAAGATTAAATATATTATGTATTAATATTTAATCTATAGCCATTATAATCATTTACATAATAAAGATCAAAATATATAATAACCTATTAAATAATTAGTTGGTAATTGTTGATGGACCATATTACCCTTATTAACTAATTAGGTTTCCTCCTGGGTGCTTATATAAGGAGAGTTATGTGGAGGTTAAAGGGTTACTCAGTTACACAATCAAACACACCCCATAAGATCATAACATCAATTTTCGACCTCCTCTCCTAACAGCCGATACCCTTTCGGTTTTCTAAGTCACCATCATCAGTTAGCACCCTAAGGAGGAACCAGACCAAGATGACAATCATGTCAAACCTTATTGCTGCGTCTCCATCTGGATTCTCTGCTAGCCTGTGCTGATGCAATCAAAGGTATGTTTTATTGTTTTTCTTCATGTATAAACAGAACTGAACCAACATTCGCGGGTTGGCTGGTCCAACCTGACCCGAACCCAAAAATTTTAGACGAACCGAACCCGACCCGAACCCGAAAATCGTTTCATACATATGAACCCGAACCTGACCCGAATATTCGCAGGCTGACCCGAACCCGACCCGTACAACCCGATTTTTTTTTGTTTTTTTTATTTTTTTCAGCAAATTCATATATTAAAATTAACATCAACTACAAAAAAACACAAATTAGATAATAAAATTACATTAAAATCATAAAATCTTATGTCAATTTCTATTTTTAAGTTACAAGTATAGCATAAAATACACACCAAATTTAATTTATAACATAAACATATTTTAAAAAAATATAATATTGTAGAAATGAGTTAAACGGGTCAACCCGCCAACCCGACCGGGTTGACCCGAACCTGGCCCGTTTAACTAAACGGGTTGGCGGGTTCAACCTGAAACTGACCCTAACCCGTTTAGACTAAACCCAAACCCACAAATTTCGTGTTAGGTTCGTGTCGTGTTTTCGGGTCGTGTCAGAAATTCACACCCCTAATCCAAACCATTGGCATATGTGAGGTTTTTTAAAAGTCACAACTTTTCATTCTAGAGAGGTAACCCAAGTTGCTTTTTGTAGGGTTATATAATTTGTTTATGTTCTATATATATGCAGCTTGTGCACTATAAAAATATATAAATATATACACCTGTACATTATAAGCATCCTAAAACTTATTTTGTAACTGGAGCAAAACTTCTTAGAAATTTTTACTATTTGGGTTCATATCTACTTTCAATTACACAATTAAACCTCAATTACATGCTTTCAGTTTTAGTTTCAAATCTCAATTAGAGTAATTTAAACCATGAAATCAAATTGAAACCAAACCGTTAGTAATGGTTCGGTTTTAATTTTCAGCGGTTCTATTTCGGTTTTCAGTTATCAAAAATTGTTGTTAACGGTTTGGCTCACGATTTAACCTAAAAACCAAAAAAACCGGACTATGAACACCTCTAGTAATGGGAGAAGATAGTATACTTTTCATGTTGAACATTAATTTGAAGTAGAAACAAAGATTTATTTAAACAGCATGCTACAAACCAAATTCCAAATAAAATATAAACTTTAAATTACCTCATTTTTTCTACTCCAGTGGAGGGTATTGGTTCGCCCAGTAAAAGCATAAATCCAAAATGATGTAAATTTACAGACGCTGAAGCATCTGCAGACTACATGAAAAAATTGTATCCTTTATTTATATAAGTGTAAAAAAATGTATACTTGAAAGAATTTAAATACAAAGATTAAGTTGCAATTTCTTACTTTTTTTCTCACTTGTGCTTCTTTTTCTATGCCGTTTGTTTCCAAAGCCATTTTAATTTATTCAAAAGGATCATAATACATCTGAAACAATTCAACACAATATGAATGTTAACCTTCTGACAATCATGATAAAAATGAGTGAATGTTATGTATTGAGTATTAACCAAGAGAATATCAATGATATAGTAAAGAAAAAGCATCTGAAACAATGCAACACAATATAAATGTTCACCGTTAGATAGACATGAAATAAATGAGTGAGTGTTATGAATTAACTAATAATAATGAAAACAAAACATAGAAGAGATCCTAGCAACCCATGAATAGATTGTCCATATAATCGAAGAATCGAACTGGCCATTAGTAAGAATTTGACGCACAGGTTTTCGTCTGATTTCATTGTTACCTTTTGGTTTCATCACAACATTATTTCCCGTCTAAATCACCCTAAGGTTACACCACAACATGCTATATTCATTTATTATATTATATAGATAAATTATAGTATAAATGTAGTATATAATATGATTATAAAATAGATACTATCTAAAAATATTTTTTAGAGTATAGTATAGTATAATAAACATGTACCAAACCTATACTACATGATATATTTTTAAAAATATATTTTTTAAATAAAGAATTCTTTTATTAAAGAGTAAACTTCTGTTTTACTCCCTGTGGTTTGGGTCGTTTTAACGGTTTTGCCCAAATCATTTGAAAACAACCATTTAAAAACCAACCTACCCTAGCCACTTGGTGGTTCAAGTACAAAAATAACCTTTCAGTTAACAAACAATTTGGATGGAGTTAGAGGCGGAGAGCAAAATGGAAAAAATACTAAGTATAAAACTAAGGTTATTTTAGTAAAACTACTGGTGTGTGCGAAGCGTGATATGATTTTATTGATATTTTTATCCCATTTTACGCATTAGTCAAGTTTTAAATTTATAAAACACGATATTCTACTAACACTAAACACACACATGGGCAAGTGCGCCCATCATGGGCGTAGTATAGCGTTGGTAAGATACCGAGGTCGTCCAAGGACACAAGAGCTTTTAGTACCGGTTTATCCTCAACGTCTAATCAATCTAAATTTTTTTAGAAAAGTTTTTAAAGCATGAAAATAAAAACAAAAAATGCAGAAATAAAAGTAAAATAAAAATAGATAGACAAGATAAATCACTTGGATCCGACTCGCCTTTAATTTTAAGGTGACGTTGTCACACCCTGAAATATCAGAGCTGGCGTGACTGGACGGGTATCTTCATTGCACAGCGGAAGCAAAAAGCTAAGAATTCTAATCAGTGAACGTCCGCTAAGTACTCGAATTCCCATGGGTTCTCCTATTCCAACCGTTCCATAGTTTTGAAAATGCAACCTGAGAAAGAACATGCGAAAAAGCCAACATAAAGTTGAGCGAGTTCATAGTTTGTTTTGAAAAAGATTTTAAACAAATCTTTTTGTTTACCGGTTTAAAAGTTGTGGAAAAAATTTAGTAAAATCATTTTCTCGACATGTTATATGAAAACTGTGGGTCTAGCCCACGAGAGTCGTTGTACTTTGCACGAGAGAGAATGGGCTGAGCCCAAAAGAATCTTTGCAAGCAGGATCAGCGCGTCCTCTTAATTAGTTATATTTGAAAACGTTATCAAGGTTTGTAAATACATGTGTTATGAGTTTGCGTCAAATGAATATTAAAAACATTTGAAAGTTTTGAGTGTCGAAAGTTGGTATGTAAGCGTCTATGAATCTAATGATCATTAATGTGTAGCTAAGACATTAATATGTGTGCCGACATAGGAAGCACTCAACCCGGTAGACGATTTAAGTGTCGATTCACTTCGACAGGGACACAAAAGCACTCTAAGTGGCCGCACAAGGACCGTGAGTGGGGCTCGCCCGTACCCTATAGATCTACCCCCTGTTCCGTGGTCCTTAAAAGGATTAATGGTGCCTAAGTTAGTGCCTATTCGCACGTGATCCAAGAATTCATTCCATAGCTTAATCATACCCTAGTTAACATGTATATTCAAAAGAAAAGGGGGACATAACCCATTGGGTTGTCTCGTTGTTCGTACGCAGACCAACCCAGTCCCGCTGTTGTTACTAGGACCTTCCTGTCACTAGTTATGAAAATCATGCCCGTTTGCAAGAATATGCGTTTGTTTTGTAAAACCGGTATGTTTAGTATAAACCTTTCGTAAACCTTACGAGTTCTTTGAAAATTCATTTGCAACATGGTTTATAAATATGTGTTTTCGTTCATCGAAATAGTGTTTGCTTTTGCAAAAACTTGCATGTCTTTCCACCCCCGAAAACATTTATAAAAATGTAAAACCGTAAAAAGTGGGGGTTATGAACTCACCTGGATATTCCTGTGTAAAGCTAGCTTAGTGTGATTCCGTAGTGCCGTTCCAAGAACGTGTATTTAGCTAGCGTGCAACTACGACATTCCTACGAAGGAATAACTTATCAGCTTCTAATTTAAATGTAGCTAAACTACGTGTCCGAGCTCTACCGAATCGTTAACTCAACGATTCTACGAAGGTTTTATTGTTTTGATTTAGAATAACCAATCTATGGTTATTTGATCCCGTTTATAATCGGGATAAAACTAATTCTCGAAAATTACTTATTTTCGATTGTTTTATAAAATATATACATTTATGTATATAATCATAATCATATATAAATATATATATATATATATATGTATGTATGTGTGTGTATACGAAGTCGTGTTAGTCGTCGCGAATAGAAGGCGTAGATCGATAATGGTACGTGCCGTGTTCGGTTTAGACATTTGTAACGAATAATTTTTATAAGAATATTTGAAGTCGTGATACTCGAAATAAATATAAATAATTATATTTATGGTATATATTTTCCGAACACTAGAATTTTGAAATACGATTTCCGAATTTTGGGCGTTTGAAATAAATATAAACATTATATTTGTTTGTAAAAACATTCGGAAATATCGATGTTTGAATTAAACATAAATAATCATGTTTATTTTAATTAAGTATCGGAAATATAATAATGTCTATTTTAATTAAGTATCGGAAATATCGATGTCTGAAATAACTATAAAAATTATATTTATTTTAAAGAAGTATCGGTTTCGTAATCTTGTAACGTCATCAAAATAAATATACATATAGTTATATTATACAATACTCGGATTCTCGCTAGACGTAGTTATTTAAATATAACACGTATCGTGTATCGGGTTTTTAACGAAAAACGGACAGAGTTTCCTCTGTTTTTAGGATAACCTCTGTCACACCCCAAAATACGTCGCAGCGAAATATAAAACGTAGTGGCGACGGAAGCTGGTGCCCATTTATATCTTGATGATCGATGCATTAAATTGTTGGACATAATAACTTAATTAAAACATAAGTTTTAATCTTAAGGTTTCAAAACGTTACACAGCCATGACATAATTAAATTGTTTTGATCCTTACGGATCTTATTACATTCGTCCCAGAAAGTTTTAAAAGTTATTCCAACATATTAAGTGACAAAACATGCATCAACAACCACAAGATACGCCATGATTCCCGAAGCCGGACTCAAGTACCTGTAGAACACGTTAAAATCAAGTGTCAACACAAAGGAAGGTAAGTTCACATATTCGCTTACAAACAATTTTATTCCAAGGAAAACTTTCTGTTTAGGTGTTTATTTGAAAACATCCATATAATTTTAGAAAGTCCATTTTACTTCCTCAATAAAATCCACGGGCCTTCCGTCGCAGTTTCATGAACCCGACAATATTGTTATTACCCATGTTTTGTATATTAAATTATTGCGTCAATTTTCAGACTCGTATGTTAGCTAGACGATACGAACTATATATTAACCATGCAGGGATAATCAATGCTAGACTATAAACAGAATATCAATTCGTCATTTGACTTTACACGGGGCGACCGATCACGACGGGGTTGTCAACCCGATAGATCTACCAACAATTCCTTGCGTACATTACTTAAATGATTAAACGACATCATGGGCGCAGGGTCCTCTTGAAGGACAATATGATGTCTGCCTCACGTACTATATATATCTATACTACTTTAATAAGCATATATGAAGGACAAGATGGTAATTCAACAAGGTGTTGAAAAAACACTTAATGCACAATGTACACCACTTAAAGCACAAGAAAACACAAACTTTTTACCCTTCAACTGATTCATCATCAACCGTCCATTTTTTCACTTTTTTCACACGGATCACGATCTAGACGGCTGATATTCACTTCACACGGATCCCCCATCAGACTTTCTCCTCTCTTTCTCTCTCTTTCTCTCAAAAACACGCTTCCTGCTCCTTCTCTCTCTCTCTCTGGCGATTCCAAATCCAGATCTGGATCTAGGGTTTCTCTGCTCTCTCTCGCGATCCAAGCGATTCAGATCCAAGGAGATTCAGATTCAAGAGATTCACATCCAAGAGATTCAGATCTACGGGGTGTGTGTGCGATTCAGATATGGGTGGTTTGAAGACTTCGTCCTCATACTCTCTATCCTCTAAAGGTATGGTCTTCAGTTCTTATTATTGTTTTTGGGAAATTAGATGCTAATCGATTCTAATTCAATCTTTCATTCAGTTCTTATTATTGTGTCCCAGTTATAAAGATCCGGTTTCAAGCTACGAATCTTTTTATGAATATCCAGTCTCAAATCTGGAGGTAATAACTTTTTTTATTTTTTTGATTAGATGCTAATCGATTCTAATTCAATCTTTCATTCGGTTCTTTTTTGTTTAATTTCTCATCTTCTTGAATGGTTTTGAAATGCAGGCTTATTTGAAAGATTTAATGCTGGTATCTGAATAGATCCTCATGTGGGTATTCTTTACATGCTTGTAATTTTTGTTAAAAACATTGGGTTTTCAAGAACCGATAAAAATCTTGATTTTTTAGAGATAAAGATTATAACTTTGTTGTTCTTGTATAAGGTTTTTAGAGATAAAGATTTTTTAGGTATAAGGTTTTTTCTTACCTGAGATGAATCGAAAATCATGTATTTAACATTACTGACAAGGTAATTTGAAGGCCTTCATAACTACACTTCTGGCATCATCCACCATGTGAAACTTACAGGTTGATTACATTCCCAAAATTTTATGTTTTTTTTTCATAATCATGTTTTTCAAGAAATCTTGAATCTTGCAGGATTGTCTCCGGATACTGTTTATTATTACAGATGTGGAGATCCTTCAATTGGAGCAATGAGTGGTGTGTTTCGATTCAAAACTATGTCCGTTTCTAGCAGTCAAAATTACCCGAAAATCGGCATTGTGGGTGATCTTGGTCTTACTTTTATAATACAACAACAGTGACTCATTTGATCAAGAACAACCCTGATCTTATGCTGCTTGTTGGAGATGCAGCTTATGCTAACTTATATCTAACTGATGGCACGGGTTCTGATTGTTATTCGTGTCCAATCCGTGAGACTCATCAACCACGTTGGGATTACTGGGGAAGGTAAAAGTTTAAATCTTTATCATATCTTGATTTGGTAACAGGATGTTTAAATATTTGTCAGCTAAAGAGACTTATCTATTCATTTGGCCTAATTTAAACAATCTTTTACTTTGATTTTTCAAACCGTCCCAATTTTTGTGATTACACAGTGTGACATTATCACATTGGTCAAACACTCTCTCACCAAATAATCATGTTTGTTAGAAGATTTATTACAGTCAGGTATAATGATGCATTGGTTACAGAAAAGAATTAAAATGGATTCATGGTCACTCACCACAACCTGACCCTGCCCTTGCGGCCCATACCAAAAATGACCCGTGTTGACCTGGACCCATTTGACCCATAATCCTACTCAACTGGCCTGCCTGTTTTGCCACATGGTACTTTATATGATAAAAAATTGAACTTGACTGTTTGAGTATATGCGTGTTATGAATTTTCAGGTTCATGCTTATGAGAGATCAAACAGAGTGTATAACTACACGTTGGACCCTTGTGGTCCGGTGCACATAACCGTAGGAGATGGAGGTAACCAAGAACAGATGGCAGTTAAACATGCGGATGAACCG
>JARYGA010017508.1:0-13631 GCA_030545235.1 Helianthus tuberosus
TTGTGGACATGGATCGTGAACGTGTTGTTAAACATTATAACATTTTGTACTTAAAGTTATGTTGGGTTTTACTTTAAATGCTTCCGCTACACACTTGTTCATATTTGGTTTTGGGAAACACTTATCGTATTGATGAATGACTTTTACTATATGTATACTTATGTTCAATATGATTGGTGGCTTGATCCTGGTCATGTCACGCCTCCAAGCGGTGTTACTCCGCGTGTGGATTTTGGGGGTGTGACAGATTGGTATCAGAGCCATTGGTTATAGAGAACTCGGTTTTAATAAGGGGAAAACGTTTTTATTAAAACCAGACTATAACCAGAACAATGCTCAACGATCCACAACGACGCCTCGCTCCACGTGCAAGACTCATCACTCTAGGTAATATGGTACATGTCTTATTGCCTACTTGCTAGAATTGCATAGAACTTTGCTCCGGGTATGCTTAGGTTGACTTAACACTATTGCATGAGAACACTTGTGTGATTATTCCCTTTTGTTATCGCACTACTCGCGAACCTCTCTCACTTATGTCATATTTGCTATCAAGATCATGTCTGGACGCATTAACATGACCCAAGCTCAACTGACGGCTCTCATTAACGAACAAGTTGCTGCGGCAGTTACAGCCGCACAAGCAGGAGGTCAACCACCTGTTTGTACCTTCAAAACTTTCATGGACTGTCGTCCTACTACTTTTAGTGGCATGGAAGGAGCGGTTGGACTCCTCCATTGGTTTGAAAAGCTCGAGTCCGTATTTGAAATGTGCGAATGCCCTGAGGCTCGCAGGGTGAAGTACGCCACTGGTACTCTAGAAGGCATTGCGCTGACTTGGTGGAATGCGCAGGTTCAGATGTTAGGGTTGGCTGTTGCTAACGCCACACCTTGGAATGGTTTCAAGGAATTGATCAAAGAGGAATACTGTAGCCGTGATGATATTCATAAGCTGGAGGTAGAGTTTTACCACTTGAAAATGACGGGGTCAGAAATTGAAGCGTACACCAGAAGATCGAATGAGTTGGCTATTCTGTGTCCTACTATGGTGGACCCTCCCATTAAGCATATCGAACTGTATCTCAATGGTCTGGTGCCGGAGATTCAAAGCCACGTAACCTCAGCGAATCTTGGCACTATTCAACAGATTGTCAAGCTAGCTCATCGCCTCACCGATCAGGCAGTGGAACAGAATAAGCTGCCTAAACGTATCAGCGCTACTACTACTGCTACTGTTTCAGCAACTATTCCTGCTACCCTCAGTGTTAACAAGAGAAAATGGGAGGGGGATTCCAGCAAAGGTTCAGCTTTAGTACAGTCTCAAGTTCAGCAGCGAAAGACTGACAACTATCAGAGCTCAAGTCAGCAATCTTCGGGCAGTCACAGGCAGGGTGGTTATCGAGGGAACCTCCTAAGGTGTAACAACTGTAACAGGCATCACAGTGGCCAGTGCAACAAGGGTCGTTGTCAGAGGTGCCTCAGGATGGGCCATGAGGCCAAGGATTGTAGGAGCCCACAGCCTGTAACTCAGAATCAACAGCAGCAGCAAACGCAGCAGAACCAACAACATGGTAACAAGGGATGTTTTCATTGTGGTGCTGAAGGTCACTTCAAAAGACACTGCCCTCAGTTAAACCGAAACCAGAACAACAACAACAATGGTGCAAAGGGTCGTTTATTTGTGATTGGTCAGAGTGACGCAAGGAACGATCCTAATGTGGTTACGGGTAAGTTTCTTCTCGACGACTTTTATGTTACCGTATTATTTGATTCGGGTGCGGATACCAGTTTTATGTCTCTGAACGTTAGTCAAATGCTTAAACGCGCACCAACACTTTTGAACACCAAACATGTCGTAGAGTTAGCTAATGGTAAAAGTCTAGAAGCCACACACATAGTTCAGGGTTGTAATCTTATCCTCGCTGGTCAGACTTTCTCTATCGATCTCATTCCTATAACTCTGAGAAGTTTCGATATCGTCATTGGTATGGATTGGTTATCCCAACAGCAAGCAGAGATCCTATGCAAGGAGAAGATCATTCGTATTCCTCGTTCTGGTAAAGAACCTCTCGAAGTTCAAGGTGACAAGAGTGGTGTCGTGAGTGGCATCATCTCCTTCTTGAAGGCTCAGAAGTGTCTGCGAAAAGGCCACGTAGCTATCTTAGCACTCGTTACTGATACATCGACGACAGAGAAAAAGATTGGGGATATTCCTGTAGTACGCGACTTTCCTCAAGTGTTTCCTGAAGAGTTACCTGGGCTACCGCCCCATCGCCAGGTTGATTTTCAGATCGAGCTAGCTCCAGGAGCAGCACCTATAGCTCGAGCGCCTTACCGCTTAGCTCCAACTGAACTGGAAGAACTGTCTAAGCAATTGCAGGAACTCTTGGAAAAGGGTTTCATACGTCCTAGCTCTTCGCCCTGGGGAGCTCCAGTATTATTTGTAAAGAAGAAAGACGGTACCTTTCGTATGTGCATAGATTACCGCGAACTGAACAAGGTGACCGTGAAGAATCGCTATCCACTTCCACGCATCGACGACTTATTCGACCAGTTGCAAGGGTCGAGCTATTACTCAAAGATTGATCTAAGGTCAGGTTACCATCAACTGAGAGTCCGGGATGAGGACGTCTCCAAAACAGCATTCAGAACTCGCTACGGTCATTACGAGTTTTTAGTCATGCCATTCGGGCTAACGAACGTGCCTGCGGTTTTCATGGATCTTATGAACAGGGTGTGCAAACCTTATCTTGACAAGTTTGTTATTGTTTTCATTGACGACATCCTGATTTATTCGAAGAATCGGGAGGAACACGAACAGCATTTACGACTTATTTTGGAACTCCTTCGAACGGAACAGCTGTACGCTAAGTTTTCAAAATGCGACTTCTAGCTTCGTGAAGTTCACTTTCTAGGCCACGTGGTAAACAAGGATGGGATTCATGTCGATCCATCCAAAGTAGATTCGATCAAGAACTGGCCTGCACCTAGTACACCAACCGAAATACGCCAATTCTTGGGTTTAGCGGGTTATTACAGACGGTTTATCAAAGACTTCTCAAAGATTGCACAGCCGCTTACATTACTGACACAGAAAGGTGTTGTTTACCGTTGGAGTGATACACAGGAAACAGCGTTTCAGCACTTAAAGGATAGACTTTGTAGCGCACCTATCCTCTCATTGCCTGAAGGCACGGATGATTTTGTAGTTTACTGCGACGCATCTATCCAAGGTCTCGGATGTGTGTTGATGCAACGGGATAAAGTTATTGCTTATGCTTCACGCCAACTTAAGATTCACGAACGGAATTACACTACGCACGATTTAGAGCTTGGAGCAGTTGTCTTTGCGCTCAAGATATGGCGACATTATCTATATGGCACCAAGTGCACCATCTACACCGATCACAGGAGTCTTGAGCATATCTTCAAGCAGAAAGAGTTGAACATGCGACAACGTCGATGGGTCGAGTTACTGAACGATTACGAAGGTGCTATAAAGTACCATCCGGGCAAAGCCAATGTGGTGGCCGACGCCCTCAGTCGAAAGGATACTACACCTAGGCGTGTACGAGCGTTGCAACTCACTATTCAGTCTAGTCTTCCTTCACAGATACGAGATGCTCAGGTAGAAGCATTGAAACCAGAAAACGTCAGGGCTGAAGCTCTACGCGGTTCAAGGCAACGGTTGGAACAAAAGGCAGACGGCGCCTACTATGTAACAGGACGCATCTGGGTCCCACTCTATGGTAATTTACGCGAACTTGTAATGGATGAAGCTCATAAGTCTCGCTACTCAGTACATCCTGGTTCGGATAAGATGTACCACGACCTCAGAACTACATATTGGTGGCCTAGCATGAAGGCCCACATAGCAACTTACGTTAGCAAGTGTTTGACTTGTGCGAGAGTCAAAGCGGAATACCAGAAACCATCAGGCCCACTCCAGCAACCTGACATACCACAATGGAAATGGGAGCAAATTTCCATGGATTTTGTTACTGGCCTACCTAGATCTCAACGTGGGAATGATACTATTTGGGTGATCGTTGATCGACTCACAAAGTCTGCTCACTTCTTGGCTATCAAGGAAACGGATAAGTTCTCCACTCTAGCAGACGTATACCTAAAGGAAGTTGTCTCGAGGCACGGGGTGCCCACGTCTATTATTTCTGATCGTGATGCACGTTTTACTTCAGAACTGTGGCAAGCAATGCACAAATCTTTTGCTTCTCGATTAGACATGAGCACAGCTTATCATCCTCAGACAGACGGGCAGTCTGAGCGCACTATTCAAACTCTAGAAGACATGCTTCGGTCGTGTGTAATTGACTTTGGTAAGGGCTGGGAAAAGCATCTGCCACTTGTGGAATTTTCATACAACAACAGTTACCACACCAGCATTAAAGCTGCTCCATTTGAGGCATTGTACGGGCGTAAATGCCGATCACCTCTTTGTTGGGCAGAGGTGGGTGACAGCCAGATCACAGGTCCAGAAATGGTAGTTGATACTACTGAAAAGATTGCTCAAATACGACAACGCATGGCGGCAGCACGTGACCGTCAGAAAGTATACGCTGATAAAGACAGGAAAATACTCGAATTCCAAGTTGGGGATCGAGCACTACTCAAAGTTTCACCTTGGAAGGGTGTTGTTCGTTTTGGCAAACGAGGCAAACTCAATCCACGATACGTTGGACCATTTGAAGTCATAGAAAAGATAGGCAAAGTGGCCTACAGACTGAACTTACCAGCTGAACTCAGTGCAGTTCACAACGTCTTTCATGTGTCGAATCTGAAGAAGTGGCAGTCAGATGAGACCTTTATAGTTCCTTTGAAGGAGCTCACTATCGACGAACAATTGCATTTCGTCGAGGAACCAGTTGAAATCACGGACCGGGATGTTAAGGTCCTCAAGAACACCAGAATACCTCTTGTTCGAGTTCGTTGGAACTCCCGTCGTGGCCCAGAGTATACCTGGGAACGAGAAGACCAAATGGAACTCAAATATCCCCAGTTGTTCGAAAACAATGCTACTACTACTGAGGCTGAAGCTACTACAGAATTTCGGGGCGAGATTCCAACTCAACGGGGGGATGATGTGACACCCCAGGAAAACCAGTAAACGATACTACTCACTTAGCTTCCTCAGTAACCGCATGCTAAATTTCGGGACGAAATTTCTTTCAAGTTGGGGATAATGTGACAACTCGAGTTTCCGACTTTCACTTTCGCATTAAGTACACGTTGACTTTGACTGTGTAGTTGTTTGACTTGTTTAACTTGTAACTGTACACGTTATTTTTTTTTTAATGAACGCATTGTGGTTGCATGATTTTGTGTTTGGCTGTATAACATGAAACTTGTTGAAAACTTAAACTGTTAACACTTAAAAGGACTCGACGAAACAGACAGGACCCGACGAAACAGACTGTTTCGCCATAAGCATCTCGACGAAACAGAAGTCTGTTTCGCCAAGCCCAGTTTCGCCAAGCCCATTAAGGGCCCAGAACGGTAATTCGTTCATATTTACGTGAACCGACTTCCTGTTTCACACTTTAGCAAACAAGAAACCCTAGAACTCTCCACTTTGAAAAGGCGATAACTACCTCCCACCATCATCTTTCTCTCTCGAATCCTCCCGTGTTCATCCCGGATATCTCGGTTAGTGCGTGCTCGTCTAATCGGTTTCCCTTGTCCTTTGATTTCTTTATACATGTGGTGTTTATGTGTAATGATATGTTGTTCTTTGGTTGCTGTGATTCTATCCATATATGATAAATCGATTGGTAGGGAGGTTAGGGATTTTGTTATGATGATGATTGAATCGATATTATGTATTGATTTGTGGGTAACAGTTGGCATGATAAGGTTTCTGTTATGATGGTGATGTTGTCCAGCGAAACGGCAATCATGGCGAAACAGAATTTTGTTTCACCAAGGGGTAATCGACGAAACAGAATTGTGTTTCGCCGAAGGAATGTCCGACGAAACAAGAGTGATTCGTCGAAGGGGCTCACGGCGAAACAGAGGGTGTTTCGCCGACTTGGGTAATTTGCACAGTAACTGTTTCTGATAAAACTTAACTGGGTTAGTTAACTGCTGTTATGTATAAAAGCAATACTTGTATGATTTCAAATACGCGCAATGTGATACTCAGTGTTATTGATGCGATGTTCATGATGATTATGTTTACGTGCAAACAACTTGGTAAATACAAACTGATTTTTTGTATACGTGCGTACTTTAGGACGTGATTGATTTACTTTGAGCACATACTTAGCATACCGAGCGAAACAAGGTGAGTTCACACTCTTACCAAGGCATGGGATTTCCGGGGCTGGGAATGGGATTAAAGGAATGAATTTGTACTTATAATGTTACTAGACTATCTACCATCGTCCTCGGATGCGCAGGACACATACGTAAAACCTACGTATATTTGTACACATCACTGTCCTCGGTTGTGAAGGACACTTGCGTAAAACCTACGTAAACTAATACTCATTACTGCCTCGGGTTGTGTCAGGCACTTACGTAAAACCTACGTAAACCCCCGCGTACCCCTGTCCTCGGTTGTGAAGGACACTTACGTAAAACCTACGTAAACTTTGTACGTACTACTGTTCTCGGTAAGAAGAACACTTATGGTTACAAATAGTCTAGTGTATATGCAAACATGGGAAGCCCCCACTACTAGAACATACTATCGGCCCAGTATAGCCGCACGTTACGAAACGAACTTGCATTTACGAACTTACTTACTGTGAACTCGCTCAACTATTTGTTGACTCTCTGTTACATGCCTTGCAGGACCATAGGTACTATTGGAGCTTGCACGGGAGGCACAGTCGTTGTGGACATGGATCGTGAACGTGTTGTTAAACGTTATAACATTTTGTACTTAAAGTTATGTTGGGTTTTACTTTAAATGCTTCCGCTACACACTTGTTCATATTTGGTTTTGGGAAACACTTATCGTATTGATGAATGACTTTTACTATATGTATACTTATGTTCAATATGATTGGTGGCTTGATCCTGGTCATGTCACGCCTCCAAGCGGTGTTACTCCGCATGTGGATTTTGGGGGTGTGACAGATTCCCAATTCTTTATGGCTTCTATCTTGGACGGGTCTACATGAATGCCCTTCTCGTTCACAACATGACCAAGAAATTGTACTTCGCGAATCCAGAATTCTCATTTCGAGAACTTTGCATAAAGTTTCTCTTTCTTTAGTAGTTCTAGAATGGTTCTGAGGTGTTGCTCGTGTTCTTCTTTCGTTCGCGAGTAAATCAGGATATCATCGATAAATACAATCACGAATTTATCGAGATATGGTTTGCATACGCGGTTCATCAGATCCATAAACACTGCTGGCGCGTTCGTCAGTCCGAATGGCATCACAAGGAACTCGTAATACCCATAACGTGTTCTGAATGCAGTCTTTGGTACGCTTTCCTCTTGTATCCTTAACTGATGGTATCCAGATCGAAGATCGATCTTGGAATAGTAGCATGATCCTTGCAACTGATCAAATAAGTCATCAATCCTCGGTAGCGGGTACCGATTCTTGATTGTGAGCTTGTTCAGTTCTCTGTAATCGATACACATCCGCAGTGTTCCATCCTTCTTCTTCACGAACAATACTGGAGCTCCCCAGGGCGAGAAGCTTGGCCTTATGAATCCTTTATCCAAAACTCCTGGAGTTGTGTAGATAATTCTTGCATTTCGGATGGTGCAAGCCGATAGGGTGCCTTGGCTACAGGAGCGGCTCCTGGAACCAAGTCTATACGGAATTCGACTTGTCGTTGCGGAGGTAGTCCTGGCAGATCTTCAGGAAAAAACATCAGGGAATTCCTTCACCATAGGAATGTCTTCGAGTTTCGGCTCCACAACCTTCTTGTCTACAACATGCGCTAGGAAAGCAACACATCCCTTCCTTAAGCACTTTTGTGCCTTCATACAACTGATGATTCGTAGAGGCGCGTCTCGTTTTTCTCTATGCACGATGAAGGTTTCATCATTCGCCAAAGGGATGCGAATGATTTTCTCGTGACAGATAACTTCAGCTTTATTCTTGGACAACCAGTCCATCCCGACCACTACATCGAAGCTACCCAATTGAATAGGTAAGAGATCGATGCTAAAATTTCGTTCACTAAGTTTTAATGAGCAGCCTCTAACAACTTCGCCCGATTCAACAAGTTTACCATTGGCTAGCTCTATGGAATAAGGAATATCTAATCTACCAGATTCTACTCCAAGCATACGTTTAAATTCCACAGACATGAAGCTATAGTCGGCACCAGTGTCAAATAATATGGATGCAAAGTGGTTGTTAACGAGAAACGTACCGGTGACCACGTTGGGGTCCTCGCGTGCATTCCTTGCTCCAATTACAAATGCTCGAGCCTGAGCGTTGTTTCCCCTGGGCAGTCTTTCATGAAATGATCCTTGCTTCCACAACTGAAGCATCCTTGGTTTTACCCAGTTCCATTCCCATTCCGATTACCATTGTCATTTCCATTTCCATTCCCACCATTCCTATTACCAGCGCCGTTGCGATTTCCATTTCCGTTCCTATTTCCTTTTCCCCAACAGTCTTCTGTTTGATGACCCAACCTACCACATTTGTTGCATCTTGGAATGCGACAAGCTCCTTCATGATGATACCTACATTTTTGGCACTTAGGCAGGGTGCCTTGGTATCTTTTGGTAGAAGCATCATTCATGTTTGCAAGAGCTTTCGCCTCCTGAGGTGGGTTTGTGTCACGCTTCTTGTTGTTGAAACCCTTGTTGTTGTTGCGAGTTGCTTGATTCAGATTCACATGCTTCCTTTTCTTGTCACCAGACGACTCAGCATGCGTCTCGGTCTTTTCTGTTGGGTTCAGTGATAGCTTCTTCATTCGAACAACATCTTCAGTAAGGCTAACAGCCAGAGTTACAGCCTCAGTGATTGTTGCGGGTTTGGCCGAGGTTACCATGCCGGTAAACTCTGGGGCCAGTCCCCAAATGTAGCATTCTACGTACTTAAATTCAGGAGTCACCATCTATGGGATCACCCTGGATAAATCGTGGAACCTTCGAGTGTAACCAGTGATATCAGCACCTTCCATGGTCAAATGCCAGAACTCAGTCTCCAACCTTTGGAGTTCAGCACGTGAGCAATACTTTTCTCTCATACGTTCCTTTAGTTCATCCCAAGTCAGGCCATAAGCGGCATCATCACCCAGGGTTTGGACTTGCAAGTTCCACCAAGTCAGAGCTTCATCAACAAACAACCCAGTAGCAAAAGTGACTTTTTGGTCCACGGTACACTTGCTCATGCGGATAGTGGCTTCAGTCTTTTCCGTCCAGCATACAAATGCCACTGCACCTCCAGTGCCGTCGTAGTTCAGCGGTTTGCAGTCGAGGAACTGTTTGAAAGTGCAGCCCTGAGCTACGTTTCCTCCAGATGAATCTCCATTCCCATTGCGTCTCGCATTGCTTTGTCCTCCACTTTTTTCGGTGCGGTTCGCCTCGTACTGGGCGATAGCGGCGGAGATTCTTTCCTCCAGTAGAGCGTTCAGCTCTTTAGCAATTCTTGGCAGTGGGGGAGGAGGAGGTTGATCATGAGCGTTCACAGCTCTTCTGGGTGCCATGTTCTGACAGAACACAACACAATAGGGTTAGACATTTGTTTGATATCGTCATACGAGACAGTAGTAGTATATATATACACAGGCATATACCACATAAGTGACATCAAACAATCCGCCAAATGTATAAATCAATTCATACAGCAGCAAGCATGTATAATTAGGTAAACACCTTACTTCACATTGGTGGTTCTCGTCTTTATACCCTAAGTCATTACTTCAAAGAGTATTTAATAGTCTTGGGGAAAGGGTGTTCACATTTGACCTTTTCTTGTACTGAGGGAATCTATACGTGGCAAGACTTGCTATGGTTTCTGTGCACTGAATTCCATAATTATGTATGCATCCATAATTATGTAACTCCTTGCACAGTCTGTACAGTTCGTTTCATCCTCGTATCTCTTCCTTCAGATAGGCCATCGTTTTCATACGAAGTCACGTATACCTGTGACCTTCTACTTCTAGTATGTGTATATATCAATTATCACACATAATTGCAAGTAATTCTTAATCACAGACAAGTGCTACTCCAGTGCACCCTAAGTCTCGTAGTGTCTTTTCTTGACTCTTGTAAACAGTTTCAGGTAGTGGATGTCGCGGGAAGTTTTATGCAATGAAAACTTTTTGAAAAATTGTTTTCGTGCAAGGATCCTAGAGATTGTAGTCTAGACTCGAAAAGGAATCATGGTTCACTACAATCGCAGCTCTGATACCAATCTGTCACACCCCTTTCTTCGGCGGAAGCACGAGGTGTGATCATGAAAGGTTCTCATTGCATACGAAAGGTAAACATACTACATGCTTGTCAAAATAACTTCAAACACCATTACATAACGGAAAACATAGTTTAAGTGTTTACATCACGAGACAACATATTGTCTGAAAGTTTACAACTTTATTTAAGGATAAACATAAACGACATCCAAGAGCATGAGTAAGACCGCACGCACATCCACTTTTAGTTACCTGAAATACATGTGAGTTTTGGAAAAACGTCAACATAATGTTGGTGTGAATTCATGCAGTTCTTATATTGAACGTTTGTATACTTTGTATGAAAAACATGGTATATATCTTGTATACATCAAGTATTCAAGTATTCTTGTATAAATCACGTATTCTTGTATAAATCAAGTATTCTTGTATAAATCACGTATTCTTGTATAAATCAAGTATTCTCGTATAAATCAAGTATTTTTGTATGTATCTAGGTTGTTAATGGGTTGCAAGGCCATTAACATGTGACACGACATAGGAAGCAACCAAACCATAGGCATTTTTCTAGTTGTCAATTCTGAGACACAAAAGCACTACTCGGTACTCGTTCTCACCAAGCGTGTGGTTGCCCGAAACCCATTAGATCTAACCTTTTGTTCTGCGGTCTAGGTATATTGTTGATTAATGGTGCTTATGGTACCCTATTCGTGACACGATTTCTCGTATCATTTCTCATATCATTTCTCGTATCATTTCTCGTATCATTTCTCGTATCATTTCTCGTATCATTCCTTAAAATGCATCATACTTGGTACTAGTTATCACCAAGAATGCTTCTTGTTTTTGTATCATACCATTTATAAACATTGTAACATTTGTAACATGTATTTCACCCCCGAAGTTATAAAAATGAAAATAGTTAAAAGAAAAGGGGGAGCATGAACTCGCAACTTTGCGTTCCTGCGTCGTAAACTTCACCGGATTTGCTTATATAGCGTCATGACCTAAACGTGTTTTACTAACGTTAGTCACTAGACTTGCATCGCACAAGTACAAGTCACTATCTTATGTATATGTATTCTTGTGTTAAAAATAATTTATATTTTTAACTATGTATCTTACTTATAATATTTTCTCAAAAATAAATATAAGTATCTTGTATTTTTCACCCGAGTTATGTATTTTCTCTAAATATTTATTTCACTTACATAACTTGTCCAAGTTATTTATTCTATCAAGTAATATATTTTCATAAATGTATTTTCTTGTATTTGTCTAAGTATGTTGTATGTGTATTTTTGTATCTTCACTCCTTAGAAGTATTTAGTGTATTTTTCAAGTCCTAACACACTATTACATGTAATACATACTACATACACTTAGCACAAAATTTGGTGATCATTACCTATATATATTTTTCTCAAAAATATACATATTTAATATCAATTTTAGTCTTGAAGAAATCATCATTTCTTAACACAAAAATTAGGGAAACCTTGGTAAATATTTTTAGATACATTTTTGGGGAATAAGTTTCTCAAGAACTTATATTTTTCTAAGTGTCAAAATTTATAAATTTTTTGACATAGTTTCCCCTAAAAATGGAGGTTTCCCATGTTTTCAAAACATGTGTTTATTTTCTTTTAAATCATCAACAACATCAACAACACAATCAAGTCTTATCATAAGTCTAGATCATGTAAATCATACTACATCATGAACTTGAAGTTTTTGTAAAAACTTGTAGTAACTTACCATGATCTTTCAAAAATCATATTTTTGAACTTGGTTTTCTTGGAAAATCATTCATAAATATTGGATCTATAAGTTTACTAGCTCACTTTGTTTATTTCTTTTCAATAAATCATTTTGCTTTCAAGTTCATGTCTATGTATGAGGATGATCTTCTTGTGTTAACACATAATCATCCTCTAACTTGCTAGATCAAGTGTTCAAACACAATCTAGCAAGCTCCATGTAGTGATCAACATCAATATTTCTAGTAATCAACAAGCAACATTATACATATACTAAACAACACCATTTTAACAAGATTTCATCATATGAAAGTTTTATGTTCATGTTTCATGTGTATGTCTTTTAATTTTCTACTGATTCTCAACATAATATGTCTTTTAACCAAGCATAAATGGAAGTAAACAAGAGTTACAAGATGCTTACTACTAGCTTCAAGCTAGGGAAGAAACAATGAGGAAAATCGAGTGGATAAAAGCACACGGAAGTAGTCCATGATGATCCGAGAACACCGAGCCTCCTAATTCACCTTCTAGCACCTTGAAGTACACTTGGATTGGATGAGTGAAACTCGAAAATGAGGGTGGTGTATGGGGGTTGTTCGGCCGAGAGTTTAGAGGGGAGAAGAGAAGAGTTGTGGTGTTGAAATGTGAAGAAGATGATGTGTTACTTATATGCTATTGTCCAAAGGTTACAATGCTCCCTCAAGTACAAGCCATATCTTAACACATTCTTAGCAAAATCCAAGGAGATCATTAGGAAGATATGGAAGAAGATTTAAACCAATCTTTGGGTGTGGGCCCCCTATGGGCCGTAAGCTTGCAAGGGGGGGGGGTAAATGAAAATTATTTGGTAAGTAGGTGATTAGTTAGGGGTTAAGATGTAAAGTCTAATGTTTAGTGTGTTACATGAATTATGTAATGTGTTATAGTGCCCGGGAACCAATACTAGCTCAGAAAAAGTGAAACAATGCTTTTAACAATATTTTAGTATTCCGGGTAATGTCCGGTTATTCGGTCAGATACCGGTTCGTTAAAGTGCTAAATTGCACCGTTTAGTGTCTTTTAAGTATTCTTTTGTGACACTTTCAATTCCCAACACTTAGGGAAGTATTCTGGACCATTTAGTCATGTTTTTGCATGGTAATATCTTGTTATATTGCTGAATTTTGCTGAATTATATAAAATTCAGCTTTTAAAGTGTATTTCGGGTGCTTTTTAGTGCGTACTTTAGCTTCTGGAAAGTCTATATATAAACCCTTGTAAGTACTCTTGGGTTTTAATGTATTCTTGTCGTTGGACCTACACCTAGGCCCCAATTCTTTTATCTGACTGTTTTCTGCAGATTTGTTGACACAATGTGTCTGACCGGTGAGTTTACTAGTATTTCTGACGCAACGCTATCATAAAGTAATTCTTGTAGTAATAAACGTGCATGAATTCACTTGTATAGTATGTAATCAGACCATGTTGACATTTAAGCACATTATTGTAGTCATTAAATAATAATTAAAGTGT
>JARYGA010017509.1:0-64985 GCA_030545235.1 Helianthus tuberosus
GTTTATGCACCTGTTGCACGTCTGGAAGCTATTAGGATCTTCTTAGCTTATGCTTCTTTCAAAGGATTCAAAGTTTACCAGATGGACGTCAAAAGTGCTTTTCTTCATGGTATAGTTCAAGAAGAGGTGCACGTCGAACAGCCTCCAGGTTTTGAAGATCCTATTCACCCCGATCGGGTTTGGTTGCTAAACAAAGCTCTTTATGGTTTACATCAAGCACCTAGGGCTTGGTACGCAACCTTATCCAACTATCTTCTGGAGAATGGATTTCGACGAGGTCTTATTGATTGCACACTCTTTATCAAGGAACAAGATGGAGATCTTCTGCTGGTGCAGGTATATGTTGATGATATAATATTTGGTTCCACTAATGATTCTTTGTGCAGGCAATTCGAACGAGTTATGCAAGAAAAATTCGAAATGAGCGCAATGGGGGAGATGACTTTCTTCTTGGGCCTACAAGTTCAACAAACAGAGTCTGGGATATTCATCCATCAGACTAAATATGTTGGTGACATTTTGAACCGATTCCAAATGTCAGATGCAACGCCCATTGGTACCCCTCTTCCGCAGAATCACGGAATTACTCCGGATTTGAAGGGTGAAAGCATCAACTCCTCATACTATCGCGCCATGATCGGTTCTCTCATGTATCTCACCGCTTCGAGGCCTGATATAATGTATCCAACATGCCTGCTTGCAAGATATCAAGCAAACCCGAAGGCCTCTCATCAGTCAGCTATCAAAAGGATTTTTCGCTATTTGAAGGGATGCCCAGACCTTGGTCTTTGGTACCCTAGGGATGATAGTTTTGAATTAATTGCATACAGTGATTCTGATTTTGGTGGATGCAAAATCGATGGCAAATCGACAACAGTAGGATGTCAGTTCTTAGGAAATCGCCTGGTCACGTGGCAGTGCAAGAAGCAAACGTGTGTTGCTACATCAACATGTGAAGCAGAATATATTGCTGCCTCGAGTTGTTGCTCCCAAGTTCTTTGGATACAACAACAAATGCGCGACTACGGTTTTGAATTCCTATCTACTCATATTTTTGTTGATAATAATGCTGCCTTACAGATCACTAGAAATCCTGTGCAGCATTCCAAGACTAAACACATCGACATTAAATATCACTTCATACGTGATTGTTTTGACAAGAAATTAATCGATGTCGTTCATGTCCCCACCGATCACCAACGTGCCGACCTGTTTACAAAAGCATTTGATAAATCACGTTTTGATTATCTACTTTTGGTCAATGGCATTAAGGTGATACCCGAGTAAACTTCTTTGGCTAATCGTTTTTGTAAATATTTTCTTTATAAACTTTGAAAATTCAAAAAGATTTTAGTTTTCGTAAACTTTGCGAATTTTAGGGGGAGATATTTCAAGAAAATACAAAAACATTGCAAAAGTTCAAAATCCAAAAAGATGTCTTTTCTTTCTGTCGTTTCGTTTGAAAAATTCAAAAATTCAAAAACAATAGAAAAAAACCCAACAATGAGTTTCTTGGATAAAGGAAAATGATGATTTTCACTGGTGTGGTCGGTCAATGTGCTCAAAATGAAAAACAAAAGGAAAAATGATAAGTATCTCTACTAACGATGTATCGGTAGGCTCTCAATCAGACTAAAATGTGCAGGATGATACGAACCTAACAGACTTTAAGTCAGGAGGGAACCATTCTTTGGCATATGGTCTTAGTACCGAAATCTCGTTTGAGAGATTGCCGAGATCTGAAATATTCGGTCTTTATGCTGCTTATCATCTGAGTATCATGGTTGTATCAAACTGTAAAAATAACGGAGACGAAGTCTAAGATCTTCCATGATACTATACATACGTGTACATACTGCATTCGACCTCAATAAGTGATCAACAATCACATGTCCAAACAAAATAAGTGATATTTTATCACAGATTCTTTGCGGGAGTCAAGTTCGTCTCTCTGCTGTACGGAAGTACTGACCTGTTCACGGACTTGCTCTTGTGCCCTCATGCATCGAAAATCAAGTTCCTCATCAATAAGTGATTCTATCACATAGGGCTTGTTTTCAAATCAAAATAAGTGAGTTTCTCACATTTTTATACGGTCAAACAGATGATAATCGATATACTCACCGGTAAGATGAATTCTCGTGCATACCTTGATACGGGAATGTGTCATGAGTGGATTTACATCGACTTGTAAGTATAATCCTTACCGTTAATCGTATCTCTTAAATTATGATTACGTCTGATCAGTTTGAGCTTATGTGGACCACAATACCGATAATCGAGGTAGTATACTTATCCAGAGCTTTAAACAGAAATCAAAATCATGTTGACTAAGACCGTAAGCTGGTATGATTTCTTATCCTTGAAATTCGCAAAAAGATTGCACTTGTACAGTTGTTTAGTGTTTTTCACAGTTTTCCGCATTTTCGTTTAGTTTACCGTGCTTTAAATTTGTTTTTAGTATTTTTGTGTAAAGTTCGTTTTTGTTTAAGCCGAAGTTGTTGCTTGGTGTTTTCTGCCGGAAGCTTGAAACCTTCTTCTAAAACGTTCTTGCATTTGAAAACTTAAACAGAATGGAAAAGTGTTCATTTTAAATCATAATTTGCTCAGTCTGCAGAAATGTTTCATATCTGTGTTTTGAAAATGTACTGTCGGTGAATCAGAATGGTCGACGAATCAGAATGGTCGACGAATCAGAATGGTCGACGAATCAGACCAGCGTACAATTCACTGCTGAGCATTCTTTCCTTACCATTTTATGATGTTGCTGCGTTGACAAGGCTTGAGCTTATCAATCGATCAAAATACGATGGCGCTACTTTATTTGAGAGATTGGTTAAAGTAAACAAGAAGACGGGCTGGAAGGATGAATCATACAAGCCACAATTTCCGGTCTATCAACCGATCAAGTTTACTCTTGATCCTGACACCAACACTTGCAGATACAAGCTTGTGTACCAGCCTCCGAGGGTCGTAGATAAAATCCCATTGATGCCTATGCAGCAGGATTTTCTTGAAGACATGGCATTATGGTGCTACGACTCGGACACGCATGAAGCCGTGATTGTGTTTAGAGATGGTCGTGCAAATTACCGGATGTTGGATCCAATGTGGATCGTCAATATGTCCGAGGCTGATATTAACAGACTATATCGTCACAATATTTTTTATGAAGATCAGGATGCTCGTCAAGCTATGAAGTTTCAACGAGTAGCGTGTTTTTGCTACTACCGGGGAATACATTCGGGCAGTTCGTGGTCCGAACAACACTGAGATGGAAGATTAGAAGACCGAAGACGAGTAACAGACAAGGGGGAGTTTGTTGATGCATTTTTAGTGTCTGTAACTAGTCTTGTACTTAATGATGTATTTTGTACGGTCTTTAATGTTTATCAAGTATGTATTTGATGTCGACCAAGTCGGATATCCTCCTATCCACTTGTGTCTGACTTGTTTGTCTCCGTTTAATATGTAATGCTATTCGAACAATGCATGTTGCATACAAAGGGTAGAATGGTCATTATAAGTTGTTTATATGTTGCTGTTGTTGCTGTCTGTTTCAAGAAACAACCACAACAGTTGCAGACCTCGACGAAACAGGTCTGTTTCGTCGAACACATCATGACGAAACAGACCAATGTCCATTATGTCTGTTTCGCCGACATTCATGACGAATCTCACGTGATTCGTCGTGTATTGGGCTGCTTCAAGCCCAATGTTTGGCCCATATTCTGTTTCGCCGATACACTTTGTGTTTCGTCGACTGTTGGGCCCAGGGACTATATAAACACATCTGCTTTCACAGTTGAAAGCAGATGAGAGCATAACAGTAAAGAAACTCTGTCAAAATTCTGTTAAACTGTGTTTGTATCAGTTTGTAATCGGTTCTCATCCCGTTTAATCAATCGAGTGTGTATCATTGATTATTACCGTGTCGTTATCGTTTTACGTGTTTGATTTGGCATAGTTACGTGGATTCCGCACGCGTAACCGTGTTTGCTATAAACAAGTGATTTAGGTTTTCCTAATTGATCCTCGGATTTTGGGACCTACAATTGGTATCAGAGCGTTTGGCTAATTTCTTTTGTTTTTTTTTTTTTAATTCAAACTAAGGGGTTGTTTGGTAGCCTCTTAATGACCATTCAGATGCTACCTCTTAATGGTTTAAAACCTCTGAATGAATAAGAGGTAACCTCAAGTCTGAATGGTTAAGAGGTAACCTCTGAATGATAAATCATCACATGTCACATTCTTCTACCTTCTCATTGGTAAAATTCTTAATGGTTCCATTAAGAGGTAGCCTCTTAATGACCATTCAGAGGCTACCAAACAGCCCCTAAGTATACACACATGGTAAGGTTCTATTGGGCAAAGAAATCAAGTTTAGGCGTGTTTCAAAAAACGCCGGCCGGGTTTTTTTGTCGAATAACGCCGGAGAACGCCAGGGGGGCGGTCCTGGGGCGTTATTGGGCGTGATTGGACAATTTTTTTTAAAGAAAACGCCCGACTACGGGTGGTCTTAGAAAACTGATTAACTTTTGAAAGGTCCCACATAAGAGAATATGGTTTTTTCTCCACACTTGTCTCAGCTTTTGAAAGCAAGTATGAAACCCTAACTTTATAATTGAATAAATAAACTTTCAAGACTTTTAGTTCATCGTCTCACATAAAAAGGTTGATGCTTGTGTGTAAAGCATGGGAAACTATTTATAAAATATGAAGTGAAGCACAATTCCACACTTTATTAGTCCACAAATTCAAAAAGTTGCTTTTTGGGCCTCTTTTTTAGTGATAATTTCCCCTTTTTTCCTTCTTGTTTTTTAAAATGAACCGTTCAAAAGATGGTATATGCCAAAACCTTTTCAATTAAGCAAAAGCCATGCAAGGTGGAAAGTTTGGCATGCCCATTCTACTCGTAAATATGATCATTTAGATTCAAACTTCCAATAGTCTTGATTTCTATAAGATAAAAAAAATTGCTTTTCTAATTTCTAAAATATAATATATACATATTTAAAGGCTTCTATAAGATAAAATGAAAATTTGAGTAAATAAAAAAAGGAAACGCCTAATTGTATTAAAGGGAGATCAAAGGGACGATCGCTTCTTGTTGATGGGGATGATTACGAGGATGATGAGATGTTTCAAGGTATTATATTGTTGATCTTAAAATTTATTTAATTAAAACTACTCTTTATTTTAACTTATTTATGCTTTTACATATTAATGGTTTAAATATGAAACTAGATTGTTTGGAAACTGACGAAGATGAAGGAGATATTATGAGATCTCAAGCAGTGACGGATCTAGGATTCCGACCAAGCGGTAACGTTTTATAAATAAGCGGTAACGAAATCGAAAAAACGTCAAATTTTTCCAAAATTTACACTAAAAACGTCAAAAATTTTCCGACCAAGCGGTAGCGGAGGCTACCCCTTGTTCCATAATACATCCGCCCTTGATCTCAAGGTGCTTTTGTTGAGTGATTTAAGTATATGTGTGTTTGTGGTTTTAATATTTTTGTTATGCTATATATTAATTGTATGTTATTCCAAATTACAAGATTTACAAGATGAGGCTGATCAAGACAGAGTATGAAGACATGGAAGATATGACAATTACAAATAACGAAAATGATATAGAAACAGATGATATCAGTGAGGATTTGGAAGAAGAGGATGATGTACATTGCATCGAAATTGAACAACAACAACACCCTGAGTTAGAAAAAGCAATAGGTTTGATTTAACTATATATGTATGTGTGTGTCTATTTACATATATAGATATAGGATAATGCTAGGGAGAAAACCCTCCATTTTGAGAAAACCCTAGAAAACTCAACCTCCCGACTTTTTTTTTTTTTTGAAAAAAATAACACATGTAATATACATGTTTTTAAGAGTTTTGAGCCAAAAAAATCAAAAAAAACGCCGACTGGTTTTTTTTTTTAAATAAACAAGTTTCAGCAACTTTTTCACTAACATGTGTTAGACAAAAAGTTGCTGAAACTTGTTTATTTTTTTTTTTTAAAAACACTCGGTGCTTTTTTGATTTTTTTAGCTCAAAACTCTTAAAAACATGTATATTACATGTGTTATTTTTTTCAAAAAAAAAAATGTCCGGAGGTTGGGTTTTCTAGGGTTTTCTCAAATTTTTAGGGTTTTCTATCTAACCCTACCCTATAGATATATATTGGTAATTATTACTTGTATACAAGAATTTCTAAAACCACTAAAAGAGGACCAACAATGTTGCATACTGTGCACATGCGAAAGTTTGACGAGCACGAGGCCATTATATGTAATGATTTTGGGCAACCCACTCGTCCAATAAGAGAGGGGAAGGATGGGGCTGGAGATTTCTCTCGATTTTTTGGTACAATAACTCGTAATCATAATTATGCCCATTGATCTGTAGTTCATGGCAGAAGGTACCACATAAAGAAAAGATATGGGAGTATGTTTTGGTAAGGTTTTCTATTATTGATTCATTTATTTGTTTGATTTTCATTTTTAACTAAATGATAGCCTTTTAAAAGGAAAAATACGATGTGCCTGATGCTGCTAAGAAGTGGGTTTTAAAGAGTATTGGAGAATTATATAAGGTACACAAATGTCGGTTTAAGAAAAAAAACTTCTATCAATTTAAGGACAATAAAACAAGGTGGAAGAACCGACCTAAAGATATTCCAGAGGCTGATTTCTCACAATTGTTACGTTTATGGAGTAATGACGATGTGGCGGTATTTTTTTTTATAATTTTTTCGTTAATAGTATTTGCTATTTAGAGTTGTGTACTAGTTGATTTGTATATATTAATGTGTGTACAGAAACGTTGTTTACGAGCCAAGGAATCCCGCATGTGTCAAAAAAATATGCACATAGTCGGTCCAAAAAGTTTTGCTAGGATTCGTGAGGAGATGGTAATATATTTTTGTTTTGCTTGTGATTTAACTTTCTATGCTGTTTAACATATTCTTTATTGATGTTTATGTTATTATGAATACAGAAAAATGATGACCCAAACCAAGAGTTACCAACCTTAACCCAGTTGTTTGAACGCACACGTAAGGGATAGAAGGACGTGTATATGTTGATACATATGATGCCACAACAAGAAAAATTGTAAGTCCTTTCTGCTTTTAATCTTATGTATATATCAACGTTCCTTGTTAACTGTATGTAATCCTCAAAGTTTCATGTGTGTTGGTATACATAAGATTAATACGATTCCGATGAAAACAAGAATCCCATAGTCTAGAATTCTAGAATTCTGTTTCCTTAGTTTAAGTTCTTGTATATATTACTTGTTTAATAATTTGTATATCTGTGACATATTTGTTTAACATATTTTAGTCTTTAATTTTATGTGTATATTATAATATTACTTGACGTAAAGTTTATACCACTTTGTGAAAACACTGGAGTGTTTGTATTTTGTATCATTTATATGCATATTATAAGATTCACCCATAACATGATTTCATGTATAAAAAATTATTTTGACAATATTTATTTATAATATTGAAGGAACAAATGAAGAACTACAAGCCTACAAAGGATGACAATGCTACGGTAGATCCTTTTGTGGTTGTAATGAATAAAGAAAACTATGGATACTGCCGACTTTATGGTAGAGGCGTTACAAATACATTAGTGAAAAAGTTAGATGCTGCTTGCACATCATACATGATTCCGGAAGTGCTGATGGAACCATTTAAAGCAAACGTTGAAGTTGAGAAAAAACCCGTTGTTGGAAATGCGTAAAGAGATTGAAGAGGACCATGAAAGAAAAAAGGCTGAACTGGAAGCTATGCAAGAAGACATTGACAGCCAACGACAAAACTTGGAAGCTATGATGAAGAAAGTTATGAAACGACTGCCTGTTGGAGATTGAGATGAGTAGAATGTTTCCCTTTCTTTTTATTATTGTATTGAAACTTTGTGTTGACCACATTGTTATTTAAGTTTGAACAAGTATGTTAAAGTACACTATTTCTCTATCAATGATATTTGTCATTATTTGTTCTAGCGTAATTGCAATTCATTGTATATCGAATAATAGCAATAAAATTTATAGTACAAAGTTGCATTTGGGTATAAAAATTTGCATTTGTTGTAACTAAAATTCGTAAAAAAAATGTTGCATTTAGTGTAAAAAAAGGTTGCATTTTTCTAATAAAAAGAAAATAATAGTTGCATTAACTCTAAAAAAGGGTTACATTTTTGTAACTAAACCATATTGAAGGTTGCATTAACGTGTATAAAAAGTTGCATTTGAGTGAAAAAAGGTTACATTTTGTAATAAAATATAAAAAAAGTTGCATTTGAGTGTTATAAAAGTTGCATAGAAAAAAAGTGGCATTTGTATACTAAAAGCAACACTTAAGAAAAAAGTTGCATTAGGCCCTAAAAAAGTTGCATTAGATCTAATGCAACTACTTCTAATGTAGCCCCCAATAAAAAGTGCATTAGGCCTAATGAAACTTTTTCAAGGCTTAATGCAACATTTTTAGGGGTTACCCTAGCTTCATTTTCTAGTAGTGAAATCATCATATATAAATGCCCCTTTTTCTTAGTTCTAGTGACTTCCCACTTGAACGGAGGTTACAGTTGTAGCCTCAACAGTGATTGCCTTCAAGGGAGTCTTAATGAGATGACCACTGTCCAATTGATAACCAATGGGTTCAACAGTTGTAGTGGCTGCTCCACTTGAACTACCACCAAGAGTTTCGTAAAACTCAAGAGGTGTATGTCGCAACCCCCGATCCCTTATCTGTCCGGGGAACGGGCGGACGCGAACTCAGAGTTTCGGTGGTATCAGCTTGTTAATTTGGCAGCGGAAATTACATCAGGACCGTAGTTAGGAAATGTTTATCAGAGTAAAACCACCATATTTGATATTAATAATCACATGGGTAAAACCCAAGTTTCTTATTACAATACGTTTATAGGGATAAACCATATTTTATTGAATTTAAAACATCGTCTTTTAGGTAACTTTTATAGCCACATTTTTCCCAAGCCTTCAGTGCTCTCCAGCTGGCTTTTTACTAATTGGCTTTCACACTGTGTTACCTGAAACGCGTTTTAAAAACATTTGTCAGTGGGAAATACTGGTGAGTGAATCCCAGTTTAATCAAGAAACATTTTATCAATTAAAACAGTATTGAGAGCGATCACATTGTTTATTTCTACACAATTACTCATTCAGTACTGTCAATCCTGACTGGTGGGTCATATTACACATTGGCTAACTCGTTGTCCAATGGTAACGTGTTGTCGTCCCGACTTACTACTCACAGTGTAGTAAATTTTGTATACAAAACCCCAACATACCGGCAGTAATTGAAGAACTACAAAGACTCAATCACCGCTTAATCACATTGTAAAACATTTAAGGTTTTGTAAAACATTACAAAAAGGTTAACAAAAAGAGGATAAACTCACATTGCTATCTTAGACTTCGCGTAAGGGTTTCCTGGGATTAATCTATAATTTTCACAAATGTACCTAGGTTAGTATAATAACCCTTTGAAAATATTAATGATACCCTCCCCGAGACGGTATTTAAACAACTACGTCGGGCAGAACCACGACAGTTGTTACGAAACCCTAAATCAATCGGGCAACGTATCTAGTATGAAACTGGGGTTATAACACTTACAACGGAGCAGAACCTTGCTAATTAGGGGGTATAATACTCAAATATTATGCCTATAACTTCAGAAATTCGCTTAGAAAGAAAGAAATGAGCGACTGAAAGTGAAATCCCGAGGCCTCCTTATATAGTGCTGAAATCTGGTTCTCACGCGGCCCGCGTAAGAGTAAGCAAGGGCTTACGCGGCCGGCGTTGACCTCCGGTCAATGCGTAGCTCGTCCGGATCACCAACTAGGCTTGACACGATGATGACACGTGTCATCACCGGGCTGCGCCACTATTTCGATCTCACGCGGCCCGTGTTAACTTAACGGGGGTCTTACACGGCCCGCTTGAACTTAAGAAAAGCAACGGAATCAGGTTTCAACCCTGATACCGCCCGCGTAAGGTTGGGGTGGGTCCTACGCGACCCGCCTCAACTTAATAATAAAATTTTAAATTTTATTTTTAATGCTATACTGTATTTCGGGCTCGGTTTTCACATACGGGGTATATTTAAAGACATATTGAGACATTTTAAAATATACTAGGGTGTCAGAAATATTATGAGGGTGTCAGTTTTATTTAGGATTGATACATCCTCCCCACCTTGTTTTAGAGCTCGTCCTCGAGATCTTACTGGAACAAGTGCGGATATTTCCTTTGCATTTCAGATTCAAGCTCCCATGTGTACTCAGGTCCTCTTTTGGAGTCCCACTTTACTTTGACCAGAACTAATATCTTGTGCTTGAGATTCTTGGCTTTCCTATCTTCAATCTGTAGAGGTCTTTCTACAAACTTGAGTTGTTCATTTACCTCTATATCCTTAAGATGTACTATTAAGGATTCATCAGCTAAGCATTTCTTGAGATTAGATACATGAAACACATCATGTATTACTGCCATCTCCTCTGGCAGTTGTAGCTGATAAGCTACAGGTCCTATCCTTCTAATAATCTCAAAAGGTCCAATATACCTGGGACTTAGCTTTCCCCGTTTGATGAATCTTACTACTCCTTTCCAAGGAGAGACTTTCAACAATACTTTATCTCCTACTTGAAATTCCAATGGTTTGCGTCGATTATCAGCATAACTCTTCTGTCGATCACGTGCTGCTTTCAATCGTTCCTTGACTTGAATAATTTTGTCGGTTGTTTCTTGCACTATCTCAGGTCCAGATAGTTGCTTTTCCCCAATTTCTGCCCAACAGACTGGGGTTCGGCACTTTCGTCCATAAAGTGCTTCGAATGGTGCAACATTGATACTTGTGTGATAACTATTGTTATAAGAAAATTCTATTAAAGGTAAGTGATCATCCCAATTACCTCTGAAATCAATTTCACAAGCTCTAAGCATGTCTACCTGTCACACCTCGATTTCCACATGTCACCGGTGGGCCCGGTGGGGAGTATCGTGACGTGGTTGGCAACATAATAGTCAAACAACACAATATTTAATATGCACAGCGGAAGCAAATAAAAGATATAATTCAACCGAATATAATATTGTAATATCGTGTATCACAACAGTCGATTGTTTATCCACAGATGGATCGAAAATAAATAGTAGTTCAACAGACTTTAGGCATCTTAAGCTTGCGAGACTTCTATTGATGCTAAGGAGAAATCCCAGCCAATTACGCTTAGTACCTGCATTTAATCTTTTTGGGAAAATACGTCAGTTTACACTGGTAAATACAATCAACTGACTCATTTTAGAAAATGATTGAAAATTGATTTGGATGCACGTGGCATAAACATTTTATAACTTGGGATAATTATTTAAATATATAATCTTGTGAACGAATTACGTGTTCCTTATGCGTTCAGTAGCCCGGACGTACCGGGTTAAAGATCAATAGACACACCACATCAACTATTTATGCACTGACGAGTGTACGCATACACTCCGCGCTTAGGTCGTGGCCATTTCGTAAAATGATGCCAAGGATATCCGGGACATGGTCATTAATCCCCCAAAGGCTTTTAAGTAAACAAAACTGTTTAAACGGGCCGATCAAATTATTCAATTAACCACCAAACGATGGAAGATTTGATGCCCGACCAAGCGGTATTTTATATACCGTAACCCAAGCCCGTATAGGGAAAATAAGTTAAAAGTATTTACCTGAGCAAAGTAATAATCACAATAAGCAAATGCGAGTAGCTTTTACTGGTTCTCCTAATCTGGAACGAAGGTTTATAATAACCTATTAGAATACTAACGGGTCTTTAGTTAAGCTTAAGCTTAGACCGGTTAGTTTCAATGTTACCGTTCGTACGCACTATTAAGCGAAGACCGGATAGAATGTGATTTAGACCCGACAAGTTTGGAGACTTGCTTAATATGGGTATTTCATACACATTCTGGATTTTGAGATAAAACCGATAAGGTTTGACCCGTTTCGGCTAATTTATGCAAACTAGTTACATAACTGAACCGAACGCGTAATAAGCGTAACGGGTGTTCATGAGAGCCATATACAGGTTTCCTAAGTTAATATGCTTCAAATATGTTGTGACATCAGTAAGATGTCTTTTATTATGCCCGAAACGAATTTAAACATAAACTATGCCCCGTAGGGGTAGTTTGGTCATTTAAAAGATTATAAAAGAGTTTAAGTATTAACCTGATTTCCAGGTCTGATATAATCAGCTAAAATACTTAGTTTACTAAGTTATAACAGTAGGGTAAAGTATATATGTGAAATTTATCAATTATAACCAGACCATGCACCGTAGGGGCATTTTGGTAATTTCACATAAGCCGAAAAGCTCAAAACTGAAGTCTGAGTTTAATAACTTTTGCTTACTGTTAAAATATTATAATTTTCCTAAAATATCAGTAGGTATCAACCCTTGTATGTTTAAAATAGTCTTAGTACATACTATGCGTTAAAAACGCTTAAAAAGGCGATTAGAAGCCATTTCCGGGTTCTATACATAAAGCTGATATTTTTAATATTCCAGAAAGCTTAAAATAATTTATTTATCATATGTGATCAGTAGCAAAAGGTTTGGAGTCAATTAGATATGTAAAACTCATTTTATAGCCCGTAAGGGCAAAACCGACAATTACCGGATTAAGCCTACGACTATAAGTTATGCTTAGCCTAAAATTAATTAAAAATCTTCAAAAACCCCAAAATAATATATTACATCAGTGGGTAAAGAGTTTGATATCAAAAAGTAGGTTTAAATAGGCTATACGCTAATTACGCTGTTTAATTAACATAAAGCCTTCAATTTACGCTAATGAGCATAACTCTCAAACTATACCTCAAAATGATGTCAAATTTTAGGTGCAAGTTTATATATCAGTAATTAAGGTTTCTACTCTTTTACATTTCCAAAAATCACGTTTTAAGGTGATAAGGGCATAATGGTCAACATATGAGCAATTAACGGAATCATGTGTATTAATTGGTTAACTAATGAACCATGGTGTATAATCACAGAGGGTTATACTAGCATGTAACCTGGTCCTAATAGAGCTCTTAGGCATTTCTAAAACATGCCTAAACGGGTCAGAACTGAAGTCAAAGCAAAAGTCAAAGCTTTGCGACTCTCGGTTCCGAACCGGGTCTAAACAGTAAGTTGTCGGGTTGAACATGTTCTTACACTAATTACTAAGTTGTATTAATGATCAAACAGGTTGTATGTGTTCTACATTGCTAATTATGCATAAATTAGAAAATAAGCATCCTGTTGACTTTTTAATAACAAGTTTGACCCGACATTTGACCTAGTTAGAGTGGGAATCAGGGGGGACCCTTTTAAGGGTTTATTACCCACATAATTACCAACTTATAACTACTTTCAATTCGACTAATCACTGGACCATTACTGATTAATCTTAAAGTCAACCGTTAATTACGACGGTTTGACTTTTAAGCAAAAACTTAACTAAGAAAGGTTAAGCAAACTTACAAGAGTCCTATGCACAATTTGTGAAGCTTAGAGAAAAGTCTTTAGCTCCAGAAATGCTCCAAAGTGCAGATGGAAGGTGTGAAGAACTTGTTGCAACATCAAGACCTTTTATAGTGTTTAAATCACCATAGATTGTTGACATCTAAGTCTACAACTGACCATAACTTACCCACAAGTGTCCCTAGTGCTCTAGGAACTGTTTAGGGGTCGCCCACAATGTGAAAATATCTGTTTTGGGTCGGATATGCGCGAATACAGGCTGCTGTCTACACTTTCTGCATCTGATGGTCTGACGCGGCCCGCGTAAAGTCTTGTTAACCTTACGCGGCCCGCCTGAGACCTGTTGTCAGCTTTCACATTTTCAAGTTTTTGCATATTGTCCCTTGGCCTTTCGAAAGGTCAACTAACTTATATTTTTGCACTTTGACCCCTTTTTATTTACCTACAAGGGCTTTAAGACTTGTACCCACTTTGCCAAGTCCCTGGACATTTCTGGTTAACCCGAAAAGTCATAACTTTCAACGTTAACGCTTTAACCCCTCGCATACGAATTTGATCATAACTTTCTCATACGATAACGAAACTTTATGAAATTTTTATCGTGTGTTCTAGTGAGCATAATTAATCATTACAACGCTTCGGGTTTGCTAAAAGGTCACTCAGAGGTATAACTTAAACATGTTGACACATTTAACCCCTGTAGTTTGTAATCTCTCACTTTCTTTCATATTTAGCTTCGTATGATCCATGATTTATTCGTTTGAAGGTATGAGCATCATGTAGGGTTAATGTACAATATATTTATTCACTGTTGACATTTAGAACTCGTATATTCATATACTTTTCACGTTTGTCAACTTTAGTCCTTTCAGAACATTCTTTCACACGTTCAAACATATGACACGTGTCAACACATTATAAGACGTGAATTTTCGAGGTGTTACACTACCATTGTCTGAATTGTCCTTTCACTTTGTCCTTCCGTTTGAGGATGATAAGCTGTGCTTAGATTTAACTTGGTTCCCATGGCTTTTTGGAAACTTGACAAAAAATGAGAGGTAAATCGGTTGTCCCTATCAGAAATAATTGATAAAGGAATTCCATGTAAAGAAACAATTTCATTTACATATAACTTAGCTAACTGTTCCATACTGAAAGTTTCCTTTATAGGTAGGAAATGAGCTGACTTGGTTAACCTATCTATAATCACCCAGATTGTATCATTGCCTTTCTTTGTTTTGGGTAATTTAGTAACAAAATCCATTGTTATCAATTCCCATTTCCATACTGGCATTTCTAACTGTTGTAGAAATCCTGAGGGTTTCTGGTGTTCAGGTTTGACTTGTGAACAAGTTAAACATTTAGAAGCATAGGCTGCTATGTCCTTTTTCATTCCTATCCACCAGAAATTCTTTCTTAAATCTTGATACATCTTATCATTTCCTGGATGCATCGTATATTTGGACTTATGGGCTTCTTCTAATATATGATGACGTAGGTTTCCTAATTTAGGTATCCACATTCTCTTCTTATGGAATCTCCAAATTCCATCTGTTCCTTGTTCTAATTCCTTAATCAAACCTTTCAATTTTTCAGTATCATCCTTGATTACTGATTCTTGTGCTTCTCTTATCTGATCATTTAAATCTACTTGCAGATTTAATTTAAGAGAACGTACCCTTTTTGGCTTTTCATCATACTTTTGACTTAAAGCATCTGCCACTACATTTGCTTTTCCTTCATGATACTGGATATCACAATCATAATCACTGAGCATCTCCATCCAGCGTCTTTGTCTCATATTCAACTCCTTCTGCTTGAAAACATACCTTAAACTCTTATGATCGGTGAATACAGTAAACTTATTACCATAAAGGTAACGTCTCCAAATCTTAAGAGCAAAAATTATAGCTCCTAACTCTAAATGATGGGTTGAATAATTTTCTTCATGATTCTTAAGTTTTCTAGATGCATAGGCTATAACCTTTTGGCGTTGCATTAATACACATCCATAACCTAATTTGGAAGCGTCACAATAGACTACAAAGTCTTCAGTTCCTTCTTGAAACGCTAATATGGGTGTATGGGTTAATTTATGCTTAAGAATTCTAAATGTTTCTTCTTGTCTTAATCCCCATTCAAACTTAACAGATTTACAGGTTAGGTTAGTTAAGGGAATGGCTATTCTAGAAAAATCTTGAATAAATCTTCTATAATAATCGGCCAATCCTAAAAACTTCTAACCTCGGTTGGTGATTCAGGAGTTTCCATCTAGTAATCGCCTCAATTTTTGTGGGATCCACATGAATTCCTTCATGGTTGACTAGGTGTCCGAGAAACTGTACCTTTTCTAACCAAAATTCGCACTTGGAAAATTTAGCATAAAGCTTTTCCTTTCTTAATAAACTTAAAAGTGCGTGCAAATGCTTTGCATGATCCTCTTTATTCTTAGAATAAATTAGAATATCATCTATGAAGACAATTATGAATTTATCCAAATATGGCTTACATATTCGGTTCATCGTGTCCATAAATGCAGCTGGGGCATTGGTTAAACCAAATGGCATGACAATAAATTCATAATGGCCATACCTTGTTCTGAATGTGGTTTTTGGAATATCCTCTTCCTGTATCTTTAATTGATGATATCCTGATCTTAAATCGATTTTAGAGAAAAATCGAGCTTCTTGTAGTTGATCAAACAGATCATCGATCCTCGGTAATGGGTACCGATTCTTAATCGTAACCTTGTTTAATTCACGGTAGTCAATGCACATACGCATTGATCCGTCCTTCTTTTTAACAAACAGTATCGGCGCTCCCCATGGAAATGAACTTGGTTGTATAAATCCTTTCTTTAATAATTCATCTAATTGTTTCTTTAATTCCTGCATTTCGGCGGGTGCCAAACGGTAAGGTGCTTTGGCAATCGGTGTTGTTCCTGGTATTAAATGGATTCTGAATTCAACTTCTCTATCTGGAGGTTGCCCTGGCAATTCTTCTGGAAATACATCTAAAAACTGAGATACTACTGGAATATCTTTTAAATCCTTTCCTTTAGTGTCAGTGATTATAGAAATCAAATACACTAATGACCCTTTTCTTATATAACTTGCAGTTTTGATCACAGAGATGAATTTTGTGGATCTAGATGGTTTATCTCCTTTAATTGTGATCATTTTACCTTTTGTTGAATTTACTTGAATTGACTTTTGATCACATAAAATACTGGCTTTATTGGTTATTAACCAATCCATTCCTAATACAACATCAAATCCTGCCAGATTCATGGGATAAAGTTTTGCAATAAATTTCTGATTTAAAATCTCTATTCTTGCTCCCTGCAATATTTCAGAAATCCTAACGGTTTCTCCATTAGCTGTCTCTACTAAGCATTCTTATGGTAGTTTAGTTAATGACTGATTTAGTAATTTGCAAAATGATGTATTAATAAAACTTTGGTTTGCACCAGAGTCAAATAATACTTTAGCAAAGATATCATTAACTAAAAACGTACCAGCTATGACATCTGGAATCATCTTGGCTTCATCTGCAGTCAGAACATGCTCTAGCATTTTGAGTATTCTTGTTGTCTGTAGCTGGAGCTAATTTTGGGCAATTAGGCTTGATAAGACCTTGTTCTCTGCAGTTGTAACATATCCTGTTGTTAGCTTTCTTCCTGCAGTTTTCTTCCTTGTGTCCCGATATTTTGCAAAAGTTACAGTATATGGGGCATATTCCTGAATGCTTTCTTTTGCAATACCTACAGTAGGGTGCAGAGGTAGAACCTACATTTCTCCCACGGTTAGAATTTCCAGAACGAAATTCTTGTGTGAGCTTCTGGGTTAGGTTCCTCCTTTGATCCTCTTCTCGTGTACGAACTAATTCATATGTCAAGGTATTTGCTAGTTCTACAGCTTCTTCTATGGTTTGAGGTCTAGCTGCCTTAACTACGTGTCTTATCTCCCCAATTAAACCCCAGATATAACGGGAGATTAATACTGGTTCAGGTGAAGCAAGGGTTGGTACTATTCTGGCATATTCGAAGAATAATTTAGTGTATCCCTTACTATCTACACCAGTCATCCTAAGGTTTAGGAATTTGTTTGCTATCTGTTCCTTCTCATTGGGTGGGCAGAATTTCCTTTCTACCTTGTCCTTAAATTCTTCCCATTCCATATTGTAAGTTCTTTCACTTCCTCTTGATTGGAGGATAGTGTTCCACCATTCTAGTGCTGAATTCTTAAACAAATTAGAAGCAAACATTATCTTATCTTCTTCAGCACACTTGCTTATTCTTAAGACTGCCTCAGTCTTCTCTATCCAGCGTAGGGTTGCAATGGCCCCTTCGTTGCCCGAGAATTCCATTGGTTTACAAGACCAGAATTCTTTATAAGAACAACCGTAAGGCACGGTTCTTCTCCTTTTGGGAATGGGCACTTGTAGTACGGGTCCATTGTTCACGCTGTTTTCTGGTTCAATTGGTCGCTTACTGCTATGCTTACTTTTATTATTCGCTTCTTGAATCGTTTGAATAATAAATGGCATTGCATCTATGATTCCTTGTGCCACTATATGTTAAACGGCACTATTATCCATTTGGTTTCCATTGTTATTGATGCTCGGATTCTCATTAACCACGTTAATGTTACTCTGGTTATCGTTATTCAGATTTCCTTGATTTCCTTCGTCGGCCATCTGAATTTTAAACATTTATCCCGTATTAATATCACAAAATAATATTAATATAGTCAATCACATGACACGCATTTTTGCCAAAAGCGTCGATCATTGCGACTTTACTCTATTCATATACTATTATGCATCTATTACATACTAGTACTGAAATAAAATTACAATACCAACTGAAATAGAATTACACTAATAGTAATAGGCATCCATACACACATATATATTATTATTATTACTATTACCGTTTTACTATTTTCACATTCACGGATATGGATTTATCCAAAAATCCATATTTCGCTCATCGTATTTCCATACGAGTCGCTCTCCCATCTGACGCATTCTCTCACTGCTTTCTAAAATTTCCTCACCAAATGTCCTAAGTTCTTGCACGTTTTCTGCACTCATTGGGGCTGCAGGTTCTAGGACTGGGTTCGGAATCTGGGGTGCGGATTCCTGATATGGGGGTGAAAGTTCCTGAAATCGGTAAGGATCTTCTAAGATCTCCCTAATGTAGTCATCATGGTAATAAGGATCTAAAGGGTCCATACCTGGGTAGGCTCCTATGTTCTGTATAGGTGTGTTTTCATGGACCGGGTAACGTTGCATATAGTCCCTATTGTCGTCCCACCAGGGATCGTAATTTGGGTCTAGGGGGTTTGGTGCTGGTACCCTAGGGATTTCTTCCGGATTGAAGTCATGCATCTCCACTTGGTTTTCAGGGTTTTCTATCTCCATGGGTTGATCAGGGATTGACAGTTGTGGTTGGGGTGCTATTATTTGCTCCAGACTTGGGTCAGCAGTAGTTGTAGCTACGATATGGAAATTAGCTAGGCTTCTATTAAGCATATCCTGCGTATGGTCATCTGTCTCTCGCTTAACGGCTGCTAAGGCTCTTTGCTGTTGCAACTTTCGCATTCTTTTCCTACGTGCAAATGCTTCCTTACTGAACCATCCTCTCTTTTTATGAGGGAACGGCTCTTCCGACTGAGCTTTAAAGGCAAACATCCCTTCTTCCTGATCAGCAGAATACCCCGAAGGGGCAGGCTGTGAAGAGGTACCTTCACTCCTAGGTGAATCAGACAACTGACGACACATGTCTGAGGGTCCTTGATCACTCATACTGTAAACTAACAAATAGTCAAATAACACAAAACACACAATCACATAAATTATTTCCTAATACAAAATTTAAATTTTAAGTGTCAGCAGAACACTTCTTTGGCTTAGACCAGTGGCTAGGCTCTGATACCACCTTCTGTCGCAACCCCCGATCCCTTATCTGTCCCGGGAACGGGCGGACGCGAACTCAGAGTTTCGGTGGTATCAGCTTGTTAATTTGGCAGCGGAAATTACATCAGGACCGTAGTTAGGAAATGTATATCAGAGTAAAACCACCATATTTGATATTAATAATCACATGGGTAAAACCCAAGTTTCTTATTACAATACGTTTATAGGGATAAACCCGATTTTATTGAATTTAAAACATCGTCTTTTAGGTAACTTTTATAGCCACATTTTTCCCAAGCCTTCAGTGCTCTCCAGCTGGCTTTTTACTAATTGGCTGTCACATTGTGTTACCTGAAACGCGTTTTAAAAACATTTGTCAGTGGGAAATACTGGTGAGTGAATCCTAGTTTAATCAAGAAACATTTTATCAATTAAAACAGTATTGAGAGCGATCACATTGTTTATTTCTACACAATTACTCATTCAGTACTGTCAATCCTGACTGGTGGGTCATATTACACATTGGCTAACTCGTTGTCCAATGGTAACGTGTTGTCGTCCCGACTTACTACTCACAGTGTAGTAAATTTTGTATACAAAACCCCAACATACCGGCAGTAATTGAAGAACTACAAAGACTCAATAACCGCTTAATCACATTGTAAAACATTTAAGGTTTTGTAAAACATTACAAAAAGGTTAACAAAAAGAGGATAAACTCACATTGCTATCTTAGACTTCGCGTAAGGGTTTCCTGGGATTAATCTATAATTTTCACAAATGTACCTAGGTTAGTATAATAACCCTTTGAAAATATTAATGATACCCTCCCCGAGACAGTATTTCAACAACTACGTCGGGCAGAACCACGACAGTTGTTACGAAACCCTAAATCAATCGGGCAACATATCTAGTATGAAACTGGGGTTATAATACTTACAACGGAGCATAACCTTGCTAATTAGGGGGTATAATACTCGAATATTATGCCTATAACTTCAGAAATTCGCTTAGAAAGAAAGAAATGAGCGACTGAGAGTGAAATCTCGAGGCCTCCATATATAGTGCTGAAATCAGGTTCTCACGCGGCCCGCGTAAGAGTAAGCAAGGGCTTACGCGGCCCGCGTTGACCTCCGGTCAATGCGTAGCTCGTCCGGATCACCAACTAGGCTTGACACGATGATGACCCGTGTCATCACCGGGCTGTGCCACTATTTCGATCTCACGCGGCCCGCGTTAACTTAACGGGGGTCTTACGCGGCCCGCTTGAACTTAAGAAAATCAACGAAATCAGGTTTCAACCCTGATATCGCCCGCGTAAGGTTGGGGTGGGTCCTACGCGGCCCGCCTCAACTTAATAATCAAATTTTAAAATTTATTTTTAATGCTATACTGTATTTCGGGCTCGGTTTTCACATACGGGGTATATTTAAAGACATATTGAGACATTTTAAAATATACTAGGGTGTCGGAAATATTATGAGGGTGTCGGTTTTATTTAGGATTGTTACAGTGTAACCTCCTCAACTGTTTATGGGATAGCAGATTGAATTGGTTCAGACACAGTCATTTGTTGGGTTATACTCTCATTAATGTGTGATAAGAGGGACTGTTTTGGGTCTAAATTTCAACTGCTTCAAATAGATGTAATGTTGTTGGTGGAATTTGGGGAAAGGGTTGTGGTGTAGAAGGCGACATTGCCCTGGGAGAGGGGCTTCTAAGCATACTTTCAAATTAAAGGTCTGCCTCATAATGTGGTGTCCCTGTGCATACAACATGATTCTTTTGTGAGGATACATGAGTAGTTTGGATGGGTTGAGATCTTTCCAATAGCTGTGAGGAAGTAGCAGCAGTGGTTTCAAGTGACATTTGTGTTGTCACTAGTTTAACCTCTGGGATCTCATCTTCCAGAGGACTCTTTTTATTTTCTTTGGTTTTGGTGGGCTTTTTGGATTTGACAGTTTTATTTTTGGGTTTTGCTGGTGTGGGTTTCACAACACTGGTTGTGGTGTCATGATCACTAGAAGCAGTGGGCTCTGCAACAGAGGTTTGAAGAACAGATGTGGACTCATCTAAAATAGGCTCATCCCCCTTTGCTTGTGTTTTGGAAAAAGTTGACTCTTTAGCCATTAGGCGAGTAAAAGTTTCACTTGTAAGACTATTTATTTGAAAAGCTACACCTTGTTGAAAATCTTTTTGTGAAACATGTTTTTGTAGGTAGTAGCTTAATAGTCTGGGGTACATCAAAAAAGCATTATTTGCCCCCTTTTGAACATTCTTCACATTTGTGACCAGATCAGAAAACAATGCTCGGGAGTAGTTAAAATCAGAATTTGTTAAAATAGCATAACCGAAGTACTAAATTTTAAGTGGTATTTCGTTAAAAGCAGTGGTCTTAGCAGAAAGACATGTCAAGAAGGTATGGAAAAAGAATTTCATTGGAGCAGGGAAGTTTGGTTTAAAAATAGTAACTCCCTTTAATTATCCTTCATACCCTCTCTCAATAAATTCTGCATGAAGTTCATGTTTTTCAAAGAAGGTCTTACCTACCAAGTCATTCAATCCAAATGTTGTTGATATAGTAGTTGGGGAAATTGCAACAAGTGTACCTCCGACTTTTGAAGTTATAGCATAAGGCACTTTCTTTTGGGATTGAATTTTAGCATTTACCCAAAAATCACGGAGTGTATCTTGATAGATTGGAGCATTGGCAGTAAGAATTGCTTTGTATTTTGATGATGTAAGAGCATCAATTATTGAGTGATAGGAAGTATTTTTGTCTGTTTTCTCAAAGTTGGGAAGATAGTTGTGGGGATTTTTGATTGTCAGAGCCATGATCGGAGAATAATTTAGTGTAAGGTTGAAGAAGAATGTTTGGAGAAGAAGATGGAAACTGCTTTTGAGAATTTTGAATTCGAGACTGCAGCAAAGCTTTGTTTGGGGATAAAACAGGGTTTTATAAAGTGAAAAGGTGAATGCTGACGTGGCAGCGGTTACAAAGATCTGATGGCTAACATCTGTCCACGTGGAAACCTCTGTTGGGGTAATGAAGGACAATTGTTTGGAAACCACTATTGGACAATAACAATGGTTGGAAACAGTGAAGTGAACTATGGCAAATTTTGGTCTATCAGTGGATAGACATCAGTGGTTGAGACCAACAGTTGTTTGATCAACAATGGTCCATAAGCAGTGGAAAAAGGAAATCGGAGGATACCTTTCAGCAGTGGATGAATTTTTAGCAAATCAGAGGTTTGAAAATAGTGGTTAAAGACAGACTTTTAAGGATTTATGAAAAATTTTCATTTTAAGCTATTTTTAAGGATGGATTTTTGATTTTCTGAAGACATTTTAATGCTTTTTATTCATGGAGAACAAAGTTTTACCTTTTAATCCATGTTAAGTATGTCAATCCTAGAGATCAAGCTTTCAAAGGTAGATGTGTCTAAAGCTTTTGTCAACACATCTGCCAGCTGATCCTTAGTTGGAACATGATGCAGAGAAATCAAACCTTTTTCATAGCACTCCCTCACAAAGTGATGTCTGATGTCAATGTGTTTGGTGGTTGAGTGGGAGACTGGATTTTTAATGATGTTTACAGCTGCTTGACTGTCCAACATGAGAGGAGTCTTTAAAGCAGTTACACCAAAATCCAGCAACTGGTTTTGAAGCCACAAAAGTTAGGCTGTACAGCTTGCAGCAGCAATGTATTCAGCTTTAGCAGTGCATGTGGAAACAGATACTTGTTTTTTGCTTTGCCAAGATACTAAGCAATTGCCTAGAAATTAACACCCTCCTGATGTGGACTTCCTTATAGTGTTACATCCAGCAAAATCACTATCTGAAAAACCTAAAAGCTTGATATTCCCATTAGCAGGATACCAGATACCAAGTGTGGAAGCACCTTTTATGTATCTAAATATTCTTTTTACAGCAATGAGATTAGACTTCCTAGGTGCTGACTGGGATCTTTCACAAACACATGTTGCAAACATGATGTCTGGTCTAGATGCAGTGAGGTACAATAAAGACCCAATCATGCTTCTATACAATGTTTGATCAACCAAGTCATCTTTTCATCAGTAGTGACAAGATTTGTGGTTGCCATGGGTGTACTACATGGTTTACAATCATTCATCTCAAATTTTGTTAAAAGTTCTTTTACATATTTGCTTTGATGAATGAATTTTCCATTTTGCAACTGCTTAACTTGGAGACCAAGAAAGCATTGGAGTTCACCCATGGCACTCATCTCAAACTCTGTTGTCATGAGTTTTCTAAACTCTTCACACATGGAGGTACATGTGGATCCAAAGATGATGTCATCAACAAAAATTTGGACAATCATCAAATCTTTCCCTTTCCATTTTAAAACAGTGTTTTGTCAATTTTACCTCTTGTAAAGCCTATGGAAATGAGAAAAGTGGATAGAGTTTCATACCAGGCTCTAGTGCTTGCTTCAAGCCATACAAAGCTTTGTTGATATGGATAAATAGCATATCAAAAACAGGAGGTTGGCAAACATATACCTCTTCCTGAATCTTTCCATACAGAAATGCGCATTTTATATCCTTCTGGTACACCTTGATGTTGTGGTTGACAGCAAAGGCTAAGAATAATCTGATGGCCTCAAGTCTTGCTACAGGAGTAAAGATTTCATCATAATCTATGCCCTCTTCTTGTCTAAAGCCTTGAACCACTAACCAGGCTTTGTTTTTAACAACAATGCCCTTTTCATCAGTGTTGTTTTTGAAGACCCACTTTGTGCCAATTGGACATACATCCTTTGGTAGTGGTAGAAGTTCCCATACTTGTTGTCTTTTAAACCGTTGGAGCTCCTCTTGCATAGCTTCTACCCAACTGTAGTCTTTCAGTGCCTCTTGGTACTTGACTGGTTGGATGAGTGATAGAAAGCCAACAAAAAGACAGATGTTTTGGGATTGACTTCTTGTGAGAACCCCTTCACTAATGTTGCCAATAACTTGGTCTGGTGGATGAGATTTAAGGAAGATTAGATCCCCCTTGTATGGAACAATGACATTGAGAGGTGAAGGCCGCAGATGTGAATCATCTGAGCTAACATTTGTTGGCAATTTTGAAGAGCCAACATATGTTGGAGATTGAGGTGGAGGAATAGGTGGAATGGGTGTGGCACAATGTTGGCTTTTATCCACAGATGATGGACTTTTGTCAACAGAGGTTGGACTTGATGAAGTGGCAGAGGTTTGATCAACAACTGTTGATTCAGCAGTGGTAGAGTTTTGGCAGCTGTTTTGAACATCTGCTTCTCTGGTGGTGGAAGTGACTTTATATTGTGGAATCACAATTTCAAATCCATGATCTTGAGAGAAAGATTGTGGTGTACCTGCAGGGTTAGTCATGATAGACACATCTTAAAATGTAAATTTATCAAGGTCAAATAGTTCAGCAGAATTTGCTGGGATTTTTAACGATGAAAGTTCATTGAACTTTACATTCAAGGTCTCTTCCACACACCTAGTCCTTGTGTTAAACACTTTGTAGGCCTTGGCAGTGGTTGAGTATCCTAGAAAATAAACACAATCCATTTTGGCTGCAAATTTTGAAATTGAATCTTTTAAGTTTAGAATAAAACATGGGTAGCCAAAGATTTTGAAGTATGAGATCAGAGGTTTGATCTTGAATAGAGTTTCATAGGCAGTCTTTTGATGCCTGGGGTTGATCAAAACTCTGTTTTGCATATATCAAGCAGTGTTTACAGCCTCTTCGTAAAAGGTTAAGGGTAAACCTGAATCTGCAAGCATTGTTGTAACACCCCAAAAATGTAGATTCTATATTATAAATTAAATGACGGTAATAGTCAAGATAAAATAACTAGGAATAAATAACCTAGTTAGTTAAAAAGCTTGAAATGATAGAACAAACATGGTTAAAATACCCTTTATAAAAACTTGTGTAAAGTGGAGGGACTAGACATGGGCAAATGAATTAAAGTTTCAATTAAATCAAATATTAAACACAAAACACACACATACGTGGTGTGTCCTGCGATTTCAATCAGACCAAGGAGGAGGTCTCAAGCTTCAACCCTAAAACACAAAAATTCACCAAATTGAAGGGGCAAATCAAGCCCAAATCGAAATCCAAGCATAGATTAGTGATCACCTCAGTGAAGGGATCATGAGGTATGCAAAATTTTACTATTTGGTTCCATCTTAAAATTTAGATGAACTTGTGAAATCCGAAATCTGATGATGCATGTGTGTTATAAAGATGAAATAGGAACATTGTAGTGTCTAGGAGTAAACCCTAGACAAGTACATGTTGAAATCATGCTTAATTCTAGTAAAATCCATGGACACCATTGTAGGTGATTAGTGGGTTATGTAGAACTTGATAAACACTAGGAAATTTGGGGTTGTTCTAGTGTAATTTGACATATGTGAGGTTATTTCAGAATTATAGAGGCTAATATTTATGTTAGATAGTTTAATTGATGAAAACTTGGGCTATATGACAAGTTATGAACTTGTTTATAAATCATGTAAAATTATGCCCTTTAGGTGTTTGTTGAAATGCCTAAAAGAAAGCTAGATATGGTGATTTCGAACGAAACGCATATTTAAATGATAAGATGAATTATGCGTTATCAGACATGAATGGAGTTCTAAACGAAGTGTTGATTGAACTTTATAGGAAAAGGAGCCGAGTCTTTAAGCGGACACGCGCTGGAAAGGAACACTTTGAAGGTACGCGACTTGTCGTCTCGTTACATTTATGTAGACAAGCCTAGTTGGTTAGATATGTTTATTGATAATATTGTTTAATTAGTCATAATGGGAAAGTAAGTAAAGTGATGTAATTCACTAGATAAAGAACGGGTTAAAATAATGGTCGAAATGGTAGTGTTCGAAGTGACTCAAACGTCACTCGTTAAATTTGAGTTATAAAAGTGTAAACCATGGATTTGAAGGGATATGATGGGGTTGACAAGCCCGGGAATGGGTAATTATGGTTAGAAAGCAATGTTGATGAATTATGAAGGTATGTAACTTGTTTTGTTACATTATGCAAATTAGATATTGTAATCGTTCATAGTTGTGTTTTAGAATAAAGATTGGTATTAGTTGAAGTAACAATGTTCACTACTTGATTTAATGAGTTAAAATTAGATTAGAAAGCGTTTGGTAGTAATTAGAAATGGAGGATTCCATAAATGAGCCAAACGGGTCGAATAATTGTTTAGTAAGTATTAAAAGTGTGTTTAGAATAACATTTGGCAATGACGGATTACAAGTGCGTGAAACCATAGATTCGGTAATGAAACGCCGGTGATCATAAGCCCCGGATGTTGGGTAAATACGTCTTGCGGATATAAAATTTGTTAGTGGTTAAATTAATGCAAAAGCTAAACAGGTCAAATAAATACATAAGGCATTTATAGACCTTCAGCCCGTACATCCGATTTTTGATATAATAATCTTGATAGATGCATTGGTAATTTAATTACGGACGCGTAGGAAAAAGAATCACCTAAAACGGACTTACGGATCAAAAGTTATGGTAATTTTATGTTTGGACTTGATAAAAAGGTTGAGTTGGAAAGTGCAGCAACAAATAAGCATCTTGCTGTCAAAAAAGGGGCTAGGTGTAGCGTCTAGCCCCTAGACGTAGCATCTAGCCCTCCTGAATCCAAAAATTGTTTAATTTTGTTTGTTTGACCCATATAACTTGTTTAAACTTGTTATTTAACTACCAAAGCTAACTTTTAAGTTGGTTTTGGTCATAGGTGAATGTTAAGGATTCCCGGACGAAGATCAAGCTCAACGAAGAACCGAACACGACCAAGATACAAGCTTCCGCACTGCGTTGCGTCGTAACTTTTAAACGACGAACTTATATACAATATGTTGTCAAACTTTTAAACTGTAAAAGTTTTTAGAAAACCCGTATTTTACATGTACGTGTATTCGTAAGAACACAATTAATTGTCGTTATTAGTACTAAAACCCTTTTATAATAGTGAGGGTGTTACAAGTTGGTAATCAGAGCTCAAGGTTGTCAACAAAGTGTGTTCGGTTTGAAGCTTGATCAAACATCCGGTAAGAATTATTTATATGAGTAGATTGTAACAAAATATTAGGAAAAGAATATGAATTAAAGTGCATGGAAGGGTGTGTCAATACACTCAAACCCGGAAAGTGCACTAAACACAAATGGTTTAAGCAAGTTACAAACTTGGCTAAATCAAAGTGAAAGATACAAATGATAATGAAACGAAACGTTTAACAATTGACATAAATATAGCAGATTCGAGATGTCTAGTGTCGATAAAAGATGATTAGGTAGTATAAATCCTAATCATAGATTGAATATAAAATAAGTACTTGTAAGGTAAGTATATTTGAATGTATCATATAACAATACGGGAAACATTGAATAGCGGGATTAATAATAAATTGGAAATGTTCGAATGATATGGTGACCGCATCTGAAGATGACGGGGGATAAATAATCTAAAGGGTTGAAGGTTCGGAAGCATGACAAAGAACATGCTAGCAAAGAACCTAAATCAAGTGATGACTTGAGACAACGGAGTACATCAAGGCGAGTATCAATCAGGTACACGTTCTAAATTACGATAAGACAAGTAGAATGCAACAATTCACATAATGAATGATAGTTGCATATGGTCATATATGATTAGTGAAATGAATGAATTATGTAAATAATGGCGAGTATGTGATACCGAGGTAAAAGTAATCTCGATAAATATTGCAATGGGAAGAGGTGCGCGTACACTAGAACCCGGGAATGCAATGAAAGATAAGAGTCATAATGGGAAGGATTGTGCGTACACTCGAACCCAGGAACTTAATGAAGCGAACAAACGTTGTATTGGGAAGGAGTGTAACTATACCCGAACCCGAGATTTGTAATAGTAAGTAAGCGGTGAAGATAAGGTTATATACTTGTCTAAACCTAATAAAACACGTAGAAACACCGTTTATATTGATAAACGATGTGGGTAAATTCCATACAATGAAATGGAATAATAAAATGAAATAAGTTGAATTTGGTTATTCTTACAATGGAATGATGTCAACGCAGTTGGCGACGACACGATAACCCTCATGCATGAGGAGACGTGCAAAAAGGGGGGGGGTGAAAGCCTAACAGAATAACTTACGAGGCTAAGCAAAAGAACATACGAGTCACTTGGGGTAAAGCATGGGGATTAGTTACGATTTCTCGCGTAATATAAGAACGGAAAAGAATAAATTCTTGTCGTCAATTCCTGGGTATGAGTTATTGATATAAGTTGAAGAGATAAACGTTAAACTAAAATTCAGTTTTAGTGAGAGACAACGTTTAACGAATATGAATATTATGAGACAAATTAGGAAATAGTTAATAATAAAGGATATAGGTCTTAACACCGATAGGTGTAAGACATGATGCGATACGTTAGAAAGAAGATTTTGATAATGAAAAGTTTATGAAAAACTTAAACATGACGTGATGCGATGCGATGCGATCATGGTCACAAAGAGTGATATAGAATATAATCATGTTGTAGCGTGAGTTACGGGATAGGAGATCATAAACTCACGTAAGTCCGAATATAGAAAAGGGATATACCCAAATTAACGGGGCATGAGGTGACGGTGACTAGCCAGTCTAGCTGATAAGATCATCCAAAGTCAAAATAGTGTTGTGAATTATATAAAACACTTGTCAATGTAGGGTAGTATGGAATAAGCATATTGGCAAACTCATACTATTAGGTAATCAAGTGGCAATCGGGACAAATAGGCGACAAGATAAGAAATGCAAAACACAATTTAAGGTCCGTGAGGAGTTACACATAAAAGACACATGCGTCGAGGCAAAGGATAACTTTTGGCTAAAAGAAAGAATGCCTTAAAAACAAAACTAAGTTATTTTAGTCCAAGCCAAATAACTACTTAAAAGAAGGTTTCGGGGACGAAACCTCTTTAAGGGGGGTAGACTTATAACACCCCAAAAATATAGATTCTATATTATAAATTAAATGACGGTAATAGTCAAGATAAAATAACTAGGAATAAATAACCTAGTTAGTTAAAAAGCTTGAAATGATAGAACAAACATGGTTAAAATACCCTTTATAAAAACTTGTGTAAAGTGGAGGGACTAGACATGGGCAAATGAATTAAAGTTTCAATTAAATCAAATATTAAACACAAAACACACACATACGTGGTGTGTCCTGTGATTTCAATCAGACCAAGGAGGAGGTCTCAAGCTTCAACCCTAAAACACAAAAATTCACCAAATTGAAGGGGCAAATCAAGCCCAAATCGAAATCCAAGCATAGATTAGTGATCACCTCAGTGAAGGGATCATGAGGTATGCAAAATTTTACTATTTGGTTCCATCTTAAATTTTAGATGAACTTGTGAAATCCGAAATCTGATGATGCATGTGTGTTATAAAGATGAAATAAGAACATTGTAGTGTCTAGGAGTAAACTCTAGTGTCAAGGCCCCCGGCCCGGTTTGACCCGGTCCAGGAGCCGCGGGACAGAAAATCCCGTGGTATTTATTTAACAGCGGAAGATTTTACCAGTATCTTTTAAAAACCTGAAATTTCCCGATTATTTGATTTCACAATTCGGGATAAACCCCGGTAGTTTACAATCATATGATTTCACTTAGAAATCTTTATTTTACAAAACATGTTTCTTTATTTTATATTGAGCCACTTCCTTAAGCTTGTAGTGCTTCGCGGCACTTTTTCCTGGATCACAACAGATCACCTGAAACATGTTTGAAAAAGGTTTTGTCAGTGGGAAATACTGGTGAATCATTCTTTTTACTAAAACGACGCGTTTGTTATAATTTACAGTATTAAGAGCGATTACAATGTTTCCATATATCAACCAACTACCCACAGTATTTGTCACTCGACCATCCATTGGTAACCTCAGAGTCCAATGGTGTCTGTGACTATGGTCATATCACCCCTTGGCTAACTCGTTGTCCAATGGTGACGGTTATCAAGTAATGTATACAAAACCCCACATACCGGCTGTAATTTGGTGACTACAAAGACTTAATCCCTGTAATTATAACTTTGAAAGTAAACATGATTTTGAAAGTAATTTGATAAAAAGAGAATGACTCACATTGCAGATTTATATGAGCAGAGCTTAGCCTACTGATTAGCCTTCTAACCTAAATTTGATAACATGCACATGAACTCGGTTAGTAACTAATACAACATTTACGATAACTCACGAGATTAACACCTTCACAACGAATGACAAAGTGCAATACTTAAACATTCATCGAATTGACGACGAATGACAAAGCATAAACCCTAATGTGGGCAGCACTTAAACATCCATTGGATAGTTTAATCGATCGGACATTGAATCGTAGCAGTGATCGAGTTAATACCCGGTATCGGAGCAGCGCCTCGCTAATATTGAAAGTAAATTCGACTTCAGAGTGATATACTTTCGTTTTTGAAAGTTTGTTTCGACACCAGTGGACTGTGCATGCAACAAGCTATTTATAGTTGAAATTGAGGCCTCACGCGGCCCGCGTAAGCATTCGGCTTACCTCTAGGCGGCCCGCGTGGCCGCCTAGTCTACGAGTAGGCTTGATTGGTCACGAGTAGGCTAGCCAGGTGGTTCAATATGTGGCTTGGAGACTTATCCGGTTATATTTCAAGTTGACGCGGCCCGCGTAAACTTTCCTTAAGGTTTACGCGGCCCGCGAGAGGACTAGAATTCTGAATTTCTTGATTTTTAATATGGATTAGGGTTTCTGAGGTCCGGGTTTATTCTTACGGTTATTTTTTAGGATAATTTTGAGAGTCCTTACATCCTCCCCACCTTATTTAAAATCTCGTCCTCGAGATTCATTGGAATAAGTGAGGATACTTTCGCTTCATCTCTGATTCCAGCTCCTAAGTGCATTCAGGTCCTCTCTTTGAATCCCACTTGACTTTGACAAGTACTAATGGTTTGTGTTTGAGAAATTTCACCTTTCTGTCTTCTATTTGAAGAGGTTTCTCAACAAATTTCAACTTTTCGTTTACCTCTATATCTTGGAGAGGTACTACCAAAGATTCGTCTGATAGGCATTTCTTGAGGTTGGATACATGAAATATGTCATGTACTCCAGCTAACTCTTCTGGTAGTTGTAAACGATAAGCAACTGGTCCTATACGTTGGATTACTGAAAATGGTCCTACGTATCTTGGACTTAACTTTCCTTTCTTACCGAACCGAACTACTCCTTTCCAAGGTGAAACTTTTAATAGTACTTTGTCTCCAACTTGGAATTCCAACGGCTTCCGTCTATTGTCTGTATAACTCTTTTGACGATCTCGAGCAGTCTTTAATCTTTCCTTGATTTGTGTGATTTTATCAGTAGTTTCTTGCACTATCTCGGGACCTGATATTTGACTTTCTCCTATTTCTGCCCAACAAACTGGAGTTCTGCATTTTCGTCCGTACAATGCTTCAAATGGGGCAGCTTCAATGCTTGAATGATAACTATTGTTATAGGAGAATTCGATCAAAGGTAAGTGATCGTCCCAATTTCCACCAAAATCTATCACACATGACCTAAGCATGTCTTCCAGAGTTTGGATTGTTCGTTCACTTTGTCCGTCTGTTTGAGGATGATATGCAGCGCTTAAAATTAATCGAGTTCCCATTGCTTCTTGGAAACTTGTCCAGAAATGGGAAGTGAAACGACTATCCCTATCCAAAACAATGGAGAGTGGAACTCCATGTAAGGATACTACTTCATCTACATACAACTTTGACAACCTTTCCATGCTAAAGGTTTCTTTCATTGGTAGAAAATGAGCTGATTTGGTTAATCGATCCACAATTACCCAAATCGCATCATTACCTTTTCTGGTTTTGGGCAACTTAGTAACAAAATCCATTGTTATGAGTTCCCATTTCCATACAGGCATTTCTAATTGTTGTAGTAGACCTGAAGGTTTCTGGTGTTCTGCCTTAACTTGTGAACAAGTAAGACACTTAGAAACATATCGAGCTATGTCCTTTTTCATTCGTATCCACCAAAAGTTATTTCTTAAATCTTGGTACATATTATTGTTTCCAGGGTGCATGGTATACCTAGATTTATGGGCTTCTTCTAAAATCTTATTTCTTAATTCTCCCTGCTTAGGTACCCAAATCCTTCTTTGGTGGAATCTCCAAATTCCATCAGCTCCTTGTTCTAATTCTTTTATTCTTCCTTTCATTCCTTCAGCATCATCCTTGATTGCTGTTTCTTGAAAATGCTTTAGTTGTTCCATTAAATCTAACTGTAGATTTAATCTAAGAGCACGAACTCGTCGTTGTTTTTCATGGTACTTACGACTTAAGGCATCTGCAACTACATTTGCCTTTCCTTCGTGATACTGAATATCACAGTCGTAGTCACTTAGGATTTCCATCCATCTCCTTTGTCTCATGTTTAATTCTTTTTGCCCAAATATATATCTTAAACTCTTATGATCTGTATAGACAATAAATTTACTTCCGTACAGATAATGTCTCCAAATCTTAAGGGCAAAAATTATGGCTCCTAATTCTAAGTCATGAGTTGTATAGCTTTCCTCGTGCTTTTTCAATTGTCTTGAAGCATACGCAATTACCTTCTTGCGTTGCATTAGCACACATCCTAATCCTAGTTTTGAATCATCACAGTAAACTTCAAAATCTTCAGTCCCTTCTGGTAAAGCTAGGATTGGGGCATTTGTTAACTTTTGCTTTAGAATCCTAAAAGCTTCTTCTTGCTTAGGTCCCCATTCAAACTTAACTGATTTACATGTTAGCTTAGTTAATGGTACAGCTATCTTGGAAAAATCCTTAATAAACCGTCTATAATATCCGGCTAAACCTATAAAACTTCTAATTTCCATTGCGGATTGCGGAACCTTCCATTTGGTAATTGCCTCTATCTTAGCAGGATCTACATGAATACCTTCGTGATTCACCATGTGTCCTAAGAATTGCACTTCTTGTAGCCAAAATTCACACTTCGAGAATTTGGCGTAGAACTTTTCTTTTCTTAACAAAGTTAAGAGTGCATGCAAGTGCTGACAATGCTCGTCCTGTCTTTTGGAATAAATAAGTATATCGTCGATAAAAACAATTACAAATTTATCTAAATACGGTTTACAGATTCTATTTATCATGTCCATGAACGCAGCAGGTGCATTCGTTAATCCGAAGGGCATGACTGTAAACTCGTAATGACCATACCTAGTTCTGAAAGCAGTTTTAGGTATGTCTTCTTCTTGTACCTTTAATTGATGGTATCCGGAGCGTAAATCGATCTTAGAAAAATATCTAGCTCCTTGAAGTTGATCGAAAAGGTCATCAATCCTAGGTAATTGGTATCGATTCTTAATTGTAATCTTATTCAATTCTCTATAATCAATACACATTCTCATCGAACCATCCTTCTTCTTCACAAACAACACTGGTGCTCCCCAAGGGGATGAACTAGGTTGTATGAAACCTTTACTTAGTAATTCATCTAATTGCTTTTTCAGTTCTAACATTTCTGTGGGTGCTAACCGATAAGGTGCCTTAGTTATCGGTGTAGTTCTGGGAATTAGATGAATCCTAAATTCTACTTCCCTGTCGGGTGGTAATCCTGGTAACTCTTCTGGGAATACATCTGGGTATTCTGAGACTACAGGAATCTCCTTAAGTTCTTTACCCTTAGTACTAATGATTACTGAAATCATATATACTATTCCTTGCTTTCGTTCATAACTAGCAAGTTTCATTACTGATATGAATTTCATGGGCTTACGTGGTTTATCTCCTGTAATCATGATTATTTCTCCTGTGGGTGTATGAATTTCTATGGAATTCTTATCACAAAGAATTCGAGCATGGTTGGCTACTAACCAATCCATTCCTAACACAACATCGAACCCAACTAAATTCATTGGCAATAGGTTTGCATGAAATTTATGACCTGAAAGTTCTATATTTTCTTTTTGCAAAACCTTATCTAAGTTAATAGAATTTCCGTCTGCCGTTTCGACTGTAAAAACCTGCCTAAGGTTGGTTAAGGGTAAGTTAAGAGCTTGGCAGAATGAAGTATTTATAAAACTTTGGTTTGCACCAGAGTCAAATAATACTTTTGCGTAAATGTTGTGAACTAAGAACGTACCAGCTATCACATCTGGAATGAGTTCTGCCTCCTGAGTAGTTAATTGGAATGCACGAGCATTCTTCTTGATAGCTCCGTCGGCTGGTTTAGCTTTATTGTCTGCTGGTTTAACCAACTTAGGGCATTCTGTTTTAAAATGTCCGGCCTCTCCACAGTTATAGCAGATCCTTGTTTTCTTTCTGCAGTCTTCTTCGCGATGGCTTGCGACTTTGCAAAAGTTGCAGGTTACATTACATCTTCCATAATGTTTCTTTCTGCAATTCCTGCAGAACGGCGAAGTTGAAGATGGCCCTGTTCCTCTTCTCTTGAAGCTGTTATTATTACCCGTACGAAATTCTTGGGTAATTTTCTGAGCCAGTTCCTTTTTCCTGTTTTCATCTCTTGTGCGTACCAGCTCGTCAGTTAGAGTGTTAGCTAATTCTACCGCATCGTCAATAGTGCGAGGTCTCGCAGCTTTAACGATATTACGGATTTCGCCAATCAATCCCTAAATATAGCGAGAAATGAGTACCGGTTCTGGCGAAGCCAGTGTTGGTACCACTCTAGCATATTCAAAGAATGTCGAAGTATACCCGCGACAATCTACACCCATCATTCGATGATTTAGGAACTTATTTGCCATTTGATCTTTTTCATATTCGGGACAGAATTTTCTTTCTACAAGACTCTTAAATTCTTCCCAGTTCATAGCATACGCCATCATCCTTCCTTTTGCTTGTAACACCGTGTTCCACCATTCTAGCGCCCCTTTTTTAAAAAGATTTGACGCATACATAACCTTGTCATCCTCAGCACATTTACTTATTGTGATCACTGCCTCGGTTTTCTCTAACCAACGCAGTGCCGCAGTTGCTCCTTCATTGCCTGCAAATTCAGCGGGTTTACAAGCAAGAAATTCTTTGTAAGTGCAACCAGGCGTTGCAGCTTTCATTTTCTTAGGGAGCGGAGCCTGCCGTGAATCATTATTGTGATTGGTATGATTACCGCCTCCGTTTACGCTATTACTGAAGTTATCTTCAGAAATACGTTTGCTAGGAATGATTTGTTGAGGTTCAACAGGTTTCTGGGCAGCAGCAAGTGTTGCTGGAATAGCATTGGCTATTCCTTGAGCAACGATATTTTCTATATCTTGCCTAGTCATAAATTGATCCTCCTGATGTTGCTCAGATTGGTTTACCTCATTAACTGGTTCATTATTAGCGTTTTCCATCTGATAATTAATATATATAATTTATTAGTATCGAATAAATAACAATTATACACAAAACAATCATACAATTTCATAACACACATATAGCCAAAATTATCGATTTCTTGATTCCCGTTTTTATATTTTATAATATGCATCAATACACACCATTATCTTACAAAGTTTTATTTGTAGTTATTTTACAAGATTATATTTTACTATTTATTATACAACCACAGTCTCACAACCCCACTATCCCTTGTTAGTTGGTATTTCAGTAACGACGTTCCCTCTCGTCGTATTTCCAGGAGATCTGTTCTCCTACTTCCCTGATACTATTTCCTGCATCCACCAGCTCCTCGCCAAAGTTGCGGAGTTCAGCTAAATTTTCATTGCTCATTGGTGGGTTTGGTATAGGTTCTGGGTCGAATTGAGGGAGAAAGGAATAAGGACTGTTGAGATGGTTTTGGAACTGCCAATCATTGGTCCACCACTCGTCCATTCCTAGAGGTTGGGTGTGGATTATAGGTTCTGGGATTGCTGGTTCCAAGTTCATTGGAAGTTGAGTTTCAGCAGGATAAGGGTAGAGATTATTATTGATAGGCCTGACGATATCACAACTCGCCAATGCACGATCCAATTCCTCCTGAAATGGTAACTCCTTGATTTGTCTAGAGCTTTCCCCAATTTCTAACTTTGTCTGCCTAGAACCTTCTCCAATCTCCATTTCTGTCTGCTTAAAACCTTCCCCGGCTTCAATCCCCTTTCCTTTATCTATAGGATTTTCTATTTTGGGAATCTTCCTAGTTACGGGTTTCCTCCTGCGCACACGCCTCCATCCCACAAATCTTCTCCTTTTCTTAGGCTTGGGTTTCTCTGGAGGTGGATCGTTGAATTCCATAGGTTCTTCTATATCGGGTATATAACCAGTAAAATCTCTAGAAACCTCTATTTTTACCGGATAGAGATTTAGATTTAGAAGGGCTTCAGATAAGTCATTCATGCTGTTTAGCATATATGCAAAATACACAAAATGCTAAGTTAAAATTTTATAACAAAATTTCATAGATAACCTTTAAATATTATTGTATACCGTGTGACTAATTTAATATAAGGACAACTGACAATTAAAACATATTAGGGTCTATTGTAAATTTATTTATTTACTGGATCAGGTTTCTGGATTATAGGTGATAAGGGTGCTAAAACTTGAATCAGAGTATTTAAAGATTTGCATTTACTGCTACAGTGGCTAGCATATAGAGATCTGCCCATTTTTCATCTAACTTGTCTTCCCATGGTGGGTTACTGCCTAGTTCTTGGTTTTTCTGATTAACTCTCTTTTCTTTTGGTTGTGATTTCTTTATTTTCTCCTGACTTTTCCTAATAATCAAACTTCTTTTATTAGGAGAAAGTGGTTCCTCATATTGTGCCTTTCGGACAAATATTCCTTCTTCAAGATTTGCATAGTGTTTTGAGGATGATGATCCTTTTTCTCTCGGTGTAGTATCTAATTTATAATAGATATCCGAAAGTCTTTGCTTACCCATACTGTAAACAGATATTCAAATAATAAAACACATAATCACAAAATAGCAATCAGTAAAATTAAGTATTTTCTAAATACTTAATTGGCTTAAATCAGTGGCTCTGATACCACCTTTTTCTGTCACGGCCCCCGGCCCGGTTTAACCCGGTCCAGGAGCAGTGGGACAGAAAATCCCGTGGTATTTATTTAACAGCGGAAGATTTTACCAGGATCTTTTAAAAACCTGAAATTTACCGATTATTTGATTTCACAATTCGGGATAAACCCCGATAGTTTACAATCATATGATTTCACTGAGAAATCTTTATTTTACAAAACATGTTTCTTTATTTTATATTGAGCCATTTCCTTAAGCTTGTAGTGCTTCGTGGCACTTTTTTCCTGGATCACAACAGATCACCTGAAACATGTTTGAAAAAGGTTTTTGTTGGACCGTTGACGTGACCCTAAATGTCAGTAAAAGCAGTTCATCTTTGAATACAAAGGCGGAATCAAAGTATGCAAAGTCACAACAGCTCGGATCCTTTTAACTTCTTTCTATTACTGATTTCCAATCTTTACAATGTTTCTGAATGAATTTTGACAGCAGTTCGACACCTACACTATGACTTGTTTCCACTCCAACGTTACAAATGAGATCAGCCAAACCCTATATATAGTGTCTTTGATTCCGCTCGAAACCACATCATCATTACGAGCGGAATTAACATCTAGACTTGTTGGAGCGGAATCACCTACTTAATCAGGAGCGGAATCATATGTTTGTTGTTTGGAGCGGAATTACATGTTACAAGATAACCTGATTTCGCTTCAAATGACATGTATGTCATTTGGAGCGGAATTACAATCTAAAACCACTTTTCATGATTTCTAACTCCGAACAACCTATCTAGACCTAAAACTCAACTAAGACGTAGTAAACATACATTCAGTGCACCAACAGACTCCCCCTTGGATGTTGACGAAGTCTTCGGCATTGAGTCTTCAGTCTTGATCTTTTTCAACTCTGTCTTCTTATTACAAAAACTCTTTCTTCACACAAATTCTGAAACTCAATCTAGCTCTATCTTCAGTCTCCCTTTTGATTGTTGATCCAGAATCCTGACTCCCCCTTTCACAGACTCCCCCTCTCGGTAGGCTAGGGCTCTAATTCTGATTCAAACTTTTGCATTATCATTGCCATGGGGATTCCTGAAACCTGCATATACTTTATCCAAATATAAGATATATGACAATAATAGTTTCAATCCAAACTTACCATTTAACCTTCAGTGTTAGAAATCCACTAAAGTATTCAGGTCCAAATTAATGACCCTGATTACCCAATTTATCTACCAAGTCCAATTTAATGACCTTGGTTGATCTGAGACAAATCACACTGACATTTGGTTCAATTTGATTTTTTGAAAATTACAAGTTTCCAATTAATGAACTTGCTTTAATTTTTCAACTTCTCAAACTTATCAAGATTAGCTCATGACTCATCCTCCAGTCTAGAAATCTCCTGCATCTGCTTTCAATCTTTCGAATCCGAAGATCAACTCTCCACTTTGGTTTGTCAAAAATAAAGCAGAAATGTAAAATCTTTTTGGATTTTAATAAAGCTTCTAAACTAGAAATGAAATACAGGACTAAAAATCAATAAAAGTAAACTATTTACAAACATATTTTTGGTTAAGCGTGTTAGGGAATCATATCAGCTATTCGACAAGTCACAAGTACCGTTAAGCTTCAATTACAAACACAGAATTAAACAATTCGCTTAGATTGTCGATATACTGATCCACGTTAAATTTTCACACAATTTTCAATCTGTTCAGGATACAGATTTAGTGTTTTAGAGACTTAAACTTATACGTGTGTCCCACCTCTTGAATATACTCCCGTATTCAGATCCTAATATTCAGTCTTACAGGTAAGTATAACACAAATGATATCTGTAAGGGGTTAATAAATTATGTAGAATCATGAGAGCTCAGGTCAGAACTACCGTTCAACAAAGAGATCATGATTCAACTTTTGGGTGTGTCCCCTTTAGAGGATCTTTTTTACAACAGCATTGCTAAGCAATTTTATTGTCTTATTATATATGCTGAGGGTGATGCTATGTTTCAAGCATTGCAGAAAGTATTATTCGAGGACTAGGTCAGAACTTCCATTCAGCAGAAGTCCCGGAATAATACCCCGGATATCACTGAGTATAAAAACCTAGTATATCAGAAAAAGGAATCTTTCAAACGAAATTTCAGGGGTTACCTATATATCCAAGTAGTGTTCCCCACGAAATAAGCAAGTAAGATTTAGGTTTATATCCCGAACAAACCTACTAAATGTGCAAAAACCTATCGGCATATCATCAGCGAGACTGTTTAACGCATTTAACCATTCCATTTCTTTAGCATACCGTGACTGTCAAGCCGATGTACTATCATTTTCCCTTTTTACACAAGCTCTTTTCTGGTTTTCTATTGTTTTTGGATTTTAAAAATATCTCATGTTTTTGTATTTTTGTCATTTTTTATTGTTTTTGTATTTTTTGAAATATTACCCTATACCTCCCCCTAAATACCAAAACATATAAAAAATCGACAAACCATTGCAGATTGCTTCTCAACATCATCTACAATGTCTCCTTCATCAACGCCAATGATCTCTTCCAACACCGATAAAAGCTTCATACCATCCAGTTTTAGCAAATATTGAAAACGTGTTTTGTCAAATGCTTTGGTATGTAAATCAGCTTTTTGCTCGTCAGTGTGGATTTTCTCAATTCGTATTAACTTCTTCTCGAAACAATCTCGAATGAAGTGATGACGAATCTCAATATGTTTGGTTTTAGCGTGATGAACATGATTTTTAGTAATGTTAATCACTGCCTCATTATCAACAAAGATAGGGGTGTTTAGAAATTGCAAACCGTAGTCGCGCATCTGTTGCTGGATCCACAAGATCTGTGAGCAGCAACTGTTAGCAGATACATACTCCGCTTCACATGTGGATAAAGCCACAGAGGTTTGCTTTTTGCATTGCCAGGTGACCAATCGAGGTCCGAAAAACTGGCACCCTGCTGTTGTTGATTTAGCATTAACTTTGCAGCATCCGAAATCGGAATCGGAATACCCTTCGAGCGTGAAATCGCCTTCTCTTGGATACCACAACCCCAATGATGGAGTTCCTCACAGATAGCGTAATATCCTTTTCACAATCACCATATGCGATGCTCTCGGGTTAGATTGAAATCTTGCTGCGAGGCAGGTTGGGTACATGATATCGGGTCTTGAAGCAGTCAAATACATCAGCGATCCGATCATGTAACGATACATCGTTTCATCTACCTTCTCTCCGGTGAGATCAGGGTTTATCCCATGATTCCTTGCTAATGGGGTGGAAGCTGGAGTAGAACCTGACATCCCGAATTTCTCCAAGTTATCATGAACGTACTTCGTTTGATGTATGAAAATTCCTTTGGGTAGTTGATCAACCTGCAATCCCAAAAAGAATTTCATCTCACCCATCGATGACATTTCAAATTTCTTCTTCATAACACGTTCAAAATCTTTGCATAGATCCTCATTTGTTGACCCAAATATGATGTCGTCCACATATATTTGAACTATCAGAAGATGACCGTCGACCTCTTTGGTGAAGAGAGTGGCATCCACTTTTCCACGGATGAAATTGTTGGCTAGTAAGTGTTGAGACAATGTCTCGTACCAAGCTCTCGGGGCCTGGTGTAAACCATACAGTGCTTTGTCTAGCAAGTAGACCTTGTCTTTGTGAAGTGGATCGGTAAAGCCCGGTGGCTGACCGACATAAACCTCCTCTTTTACCTTCCCGTAAAGAAAAGCCGATTTTACATCTAACTGATAAACTTTGAAGTTTTTCCATGATGCAAATGCTAGAAAGATTCTGATAGCTTCTAGTCGAGCTACAGGAGCATATACTTCAGTAAAATCTATCCCCTTCTGTTGACTAAAACCCTGGACTATGAGTCGAGCTTTGTTGCGAACCACAACTCCTCTATCGTCTCTCTTACACTTGAACACCCACTTGGTGTTTATCTTCCTTTGACCATCAGGTAAATCCACTAACTTCCACACTCCCAACTTTTCGAATTGACTCAGTTCCTCCTGCATTGCATTGACCCAAGAATCTTCTGTAAGCGCCTCTTTGTAAGTCCTTGGTTCAACCTGCGATATAAAACAACTCAATGAGAATTCAGTTTGCAAAGGAGCAACTTTTGTATAAAAACATGTAAGCCCTTTATCAATCTGTCTTCGAGTGGGTACTCCTGTCTGCAATTCTCCAATGATCAATTCCTCTGGATGATATGAAAGAGTTCGTGGCATTACTTCTCCTGGAACATCTACATCACCTTCCAGATTAGTAACATTCTGATTTGCATCTTGTTCACTGACTGGGTTTGTTTTACTTGAGATCTGAATTTGCTCCCCCTCAGAATCTGAATCACCACGATCAAATACTGGCATGTTCTCAGATTCTTGATTATCATTATGTGCTGACTGATTATCTTGAGCAACTTCATTTTGTTGGACATCATCATGTTCTCCAGCATTGCTTGGACCTGCTTCATCATTATTTGAAGTTTTTCGAGGTCTTCTTGAATACTCAGCTGGGAACCTTTCCTGCGATTCTTCATACTCTCTTAGAATATCCAACTCATCAAAGAAATCCTCTTTTTCTTCCTTTTCTTCTTCCATGTCAAATGAATCCCACAATTTATCGTAATTAAAACACCATGAGTCACCGGGATTTTGAGGCGGCATAGTATACCCCTGACACTCAACATGTTGTGCTTCGATGATCTGCTTCATGCTTGGAACAAAGACACGTCTTTGTGGACTTGAGTAACCCACAAATATTCCTTCAATACTCTTTGGACCAAACTTACCAAAAGGCTCTAGAACTGTACAAGGAGACCCAAACGGTTCTAAAAACTTCAGGTTCGGTTTGCGGTTATTGATCAACTCAAAGCATGTCTTGTTGAATTTCTTTACAGTGAGAACCCGGTTGAGTGTATAGCATGCGGCGGAAACTACTTCCGCCCAAAAATTTATCGGTAACTTTGAATCAGCAAGCATTGTTCTAGCCGTTTCGATTAGCGTCCTGTTTTTGCGTTCTGCGACTCCATTCTGCTGCGGAGTGTACGGAGCACTAAACTCATGCAATATACCTCTTTCATCACAATATTCTTCCATCTTGTTGTTCTTGAACTCAGTACCATTATCACTTCTAATTCTTTTGATACGCCTTTGGTACAGATTTTCAATCTTTTTGAACAACGCCATCAAACTATCAAACGTTTCATCTTTCGACTTCAAGAATGACACCCATGAAAATCTGGAATAATCATCAGTAACCACAAGACAGTAGAGATCCCCTGTAATACTTTTGACGTTTACTGGACCAAACAGATCCATATGTAGTCTCTCTAACGGTCTGGAAACTGAATTGACTTGCTTTTTAGGGTGTGACTTTTTCTTCTGCTTGCCTTTGATGCAACTAATGCACTCCCCTTCCAGATGAAAACCTTTGATATTAACTCCAAGAACTAAATCATTGTGCACCAAGTGATTCATTTTTCGTAAGTGAATATGCCCCATCTTCCGGTGCCACAACTTCGATTCTTTCTCTGTTGCTCTAGACACAAAACAATGAGCCTGACCCGTGGTTGTAGTAGCTACACTCATATCCAACACGTACAGATCATTGACTCTTGGTGCCCGCATGATAATCCATTCTTCAGGGATAACAAATCCTGGCTTCAAGATCAAACATTCTTTATCAGTGAAGTGAGTGGTATACATCCTGTCACAAATCTGTGAGATACTCAGCAGATTATTCTCCAGCTCAGCAATATAGTTAACTCTTTCAAACGTAACAATCCCATTGGATAACGTTCCTTCACCAATAATTCTACCACCTTGATTTCCTGCAAATCCCACGTAACCTCCATTGAAATTTCTAACATCATACAACAATGCAGTCTTCCCTATCATATGTCGAGACGCTCTGCTATCCATAATCCATCTTGAAATAGCTCTCGGAAGTTCCTGCACATATCACAAACAATTCAATAAAGATGCTGATTCATGCTTCACAATTACCAACTAGGAAGCTCCGGCAAGTCCAAAATCTTTAGTGAGATTTTGATGCCACCCAAGCCTCTTTTGACTCGGGTAACTTGACTTTAATGTGAGGTTTAGCAGTGTAAAGTGGCGGAAAATTTTTATCATTCATTTTCAAACTTTAATCTGATCCAACCTCAACCTTTTTGTATAAGAAAAACTCATTTATCTTAAGTTGACCGGTTGGTTGATTTTTCTTTTGAACATTCTTCTTCTCTGAAGGAGTAGAAGATTGTTTCTCCAATTTTTCATAATAATCCAAAGGAACATCCATCTTTACCGATGTGGTAGAAGACGATTGTTTTTCCGACACTGAAACCTTTGGTTTATCAACAACTTTTGGCTTCCATGTTTGTTGAGATGTTGCAACCCGTTTATAAAATTTGTCATTTTTAGTTACCACATTCTTAACAGGTTCAATTTTGACTTTTGATTTTTCATTTTTCAAAATTTTCTCAACAACCATTGGAGCTTTTCCTTTTGAATCAACCTTCTTCTGTCGATTCTCAACCACTTCAGTCTTAGGCTTGAAGTTGGTACAATTTCTTGCAATGTGACCAACTTTGTTGCATCTAAAACACGTACGAGTATCAACTACCCGACTTGTGCCTTCAGACTGAGGTTGTGAGGCCCTCTTCGCAAAAAATTCTTCATTTGATTTTGAAAAAAAATCATTTTCCTCATCAGAAAGTGAACTTGAACTGTTCACAAACACTTTCTTCTCAGCAAACCTTTTGTTTTGAACATTTCTCCTTTGATATTTCTTACCACCCTGATATCCACCCGACCAATTATTTCGATTGTTGTTATAAAAACGCAGTGGAACAATAGGTTTCTTGTAGTAAGCTTTATCTTTCTCAAAATTCATTTGCCTTTTTGTTTGTTTTAAACTCTTTACTTCGGACAAATCGATTTCAACCATTTTGAACACATTTGTCAATTTTGAAACATTTACATTCTCCAGAGGAAACTCAGAATCCGAATACCACTTATCAGATCCAGCCATCTTGTACATCACAAGACCCGGTTCATCACCTAAGTTGTTTTTGTACTTTTGTTTCGGAATGTATTTGTTCAAAAAACATTTTTCATCCTCAGCTGAATCACTATCCAAAACACTTTCAGCCATGCCTTTAACAATCTCAGTTTGAACACTATCATCCGATGATGATGAAGAAAATGTCACATCAATTGAATAAGGAAGTTTCACTTCATTTTCTTCCTCAAGATTAACCAACCCAGATTACTTTTTCGAATAATTGTCTAGAACTGGTGGGGGAACTTGATGACCCCAGTTCCATCACAGTATACATCTTCGCCTGCTTTGTCTTTCCCGATGGGTTTGGGAATAATGTGTTGCAAAACAAAGCTTCCAGAGCTGTAACTGTTCAATTTTAAATTGATACGCTCATTCTCAATCTTGGCTTCTTCAAACTGAAGTTTCAATTTAGCAATCTCATCCAATTGTTTGTTGATTAATTCTTCCTTGATTCTCAAAACACATTGCAATTGGCAATTTTCTTTGTATGTTTTACCATTTCTATCATCATTATCTTTAACCGTGCTTTTAAGTTTCTCAAATTTTTCCGTGATCTGACGATTTTCAAGAACTAACCTTTCATTTTCTTTCCGAACTTTTTCCTAATCAATTTTATCAGTTTCAATTTTGTTAGTTAATTCTTTTAATCGTTCAGTTGAAGCTTTCACCATTTTGTCACGATCAAGGATTTGATCCTCAACACTTCTGACTTTAGCAGTCAGATCCTCAATCTTCTTACCTTTGAGATAAGTGTTTGTACTACAAACCTTGCATTTTTTGATGCAATTTTTGCAGTCAACATCACCACTGACCTTCTTACCTGACTCAGTCGTTGACGTATTTGAACTGACTTGGATTTTAGACTCAGAAACCAATTTAGAATCTACCTCAAGTGCATTAGCAACCAACACCTTGTCAGCCATCTTTCCCATGTTTTCAGCATTCAACTCCTGTGTCGTGTCAATGATCCCAGTATCAACCTTCTTTGACTTCTCTTTCTCTTCTTTTTCTTTCTCTTCTTTCTCTTTCTTCTCTTTCTCTTCTTCTTCTCCGCTTCCCCACCATTTCTTCTGCCAATAATCATCTTCAACTTGATACTCTTTGATTATGGTTTCCACATCAAGAGTGTTATGATCAACAGCAATGTTTCCATAGGGGTCAAGATAACATTCTCTGTCTGGATCCCATCTATTTGCTCTTTTTGCCACAGAAAAGATACCAGATAATCTGATCAATTTGTTCGTGGCAAACAGCTTTCTGTGATTATACTTCTGTTCTTCATTTCTGTTGTCTTTCCAAGGAATAGGTTCAGTTTTTGCCATGAAAGCATATCCAACTGCATCCTCTACAGGTAACAACTCACTCCAGTCGTAACCTTCATCGTCATGAATCACCGCAAGAGCTCTAGATTTTTCTTTGTTATCCTCAAGCTGCTTCATCCTTGGTGGTTCTGATTTATTCTGATGATAAATCGCCTTCTTGTAGTAATCTTCTCTGAACGGGTTTTCAGATTCATCAGCATACGCGTTTCTGGATTCACGCTTAAAGTGACCTTTCTGTTTGCACTTGAAGCATGTCACCTTAGACTTATCAAAGCCCAACTTGGTAGATGGTCCACCAATTGACTTCCTTCCGGTTATTTCCATGAAACGCTGTGCTCGACGAACTGCACTGGCCATACACCACCTTATGTCGATTAGTTCCATCTCCTCAGGATCTATCTGATCATAATCTTCTTTCGTCAGGTTGGTGTTGCCTATCTTCCCTGCTACAAGACTTTCATAAGATTCTAGCACATATGCTAGGAAAACCATCTGTTGTTTGACAGACTCCTCGCTGAAGTTCTGAGCGTTCTTTAAGTTTACAGCGATGTTGCATTGAAATAAGTTCTTTGCATCAGACTGGTTTGAATTTGATGAAGACCCACTGTGATATCCACTGCTTTGACTTTCTTTGCTCGTTATGGAGACATTCTCAGCAGAAAACGCTATCTTGGGAGATGTGTTCTTTGGCATCATGCTCTTTGGATAATACAAATCCAAGTTCTGCTGATAAGACGAATGATTGACTTTGTGTGTCTTCTTTAACTCCAACTCGTGACTCTCTAATCTCTCAATCAGCAAGTCGACTGTCAACGCTTCTGGTGGCTTGATAGTATTCTTTAGCATCAAAGCATAATATTGCCAATCCATCTCATCTGGCAATGCGTCAAACAGTTTGTCGACTAGCTCTTCTCGAGAATAGGAAATATCATGTCTCGCCAGTTCCAGCTTCAGATGCCCAAACCTCTCAAAAATTTTACAAACTGATTCATTCTTTAAACACCCAAACAAATCAAACTCTTTTCTAAGTAGTTTCTTTTTGTTTTTCACATTTTCTTCGCATCCTATACATTTGTTTTTCAATTTGTTCCAGAGATCTGTAGCACTAGAGTATTCGATCAAAGATATTATATCTTCTCTGACGGACTGAAACAGCAACGCAATACATTTTTGCTCAACAACAAACGATTCTATTTCATCAGTTGTTGTTAAGGTTTCGCCACTTTTGCCTCCATTATTGTAACCATTTTTTAGACTCTTCCAACTGGGAAAAGCAAAAGCCATCAACCAATCCTCAAACTTCTTGGCCCACCGACTGTATTCTTCGATAGCCATCAACTTCGGGGGTTTGTTGTAGGTTCCGAAAGCACTTTCAACCTCCAATGCATCCGATAGATTTTTCTTTGTGTTTGACGGTTTCTCATTTATGTTACTAGAAGAAGTATCATTTCCACCATCTCCAGCAAACGCAAAGACATCATAAAACGGATTGAAATCATCCATCTTGTACGTACCTGAAAACAATCAGCAAAACACTTAGAAACTTTTCGAATTTTTTTTTTAAACACTGCTGATTTCGCTTGAAAATACAAAAGTACTTCGAGCTGAAACAGACTTTTGAGTGAAATCAGACTTTTGAGCGAAATCTGAATGATATCTGATTTCGAGCGAAATCAGATGATAACTTTCAGGCGAAATCAGACTTGAATTTTTCCGAGCGGAATCAGAATATAAATTTCGGGCGGAATCAGACTTTATCTGATTTCGAGCGGAATCAGAATGGTGTTTCAGGCGGAATCAGAACCAATCTGTTTTCGAGCGAAATCAACTTATATCTTTCGAGCGGAATCTGATTTGACCTGATTACGAGCGAAATTAGAAAAGTATTTCGAGCGGAATCAATTTTTCAAGTATAATCTGCGAAGAACTTTACGAGCGGAATCTGATTATCATGTATTTTTTACCATTTTTAATCCGAGTTTTAAACTGATTCTTTGTAGGCTTTGTTAAAACTATATTTTACACAATATACTCGAAAATCAGACCATTCCGACTGTTGGAACTAGTTCAAAACAGAAAAGTATAAGAAGAAGTGAGTAGAAATGAGAAATTCTGGTAGAATCAAGCTGCTATGGTATGAACTCCTCGTCCTGAGCTATGATACCACTTGTTGGACCGTTGACGTGACCCTAAATGTCAGTAAAAGCAGTTCATCTTTGAATACAAAGGCGGAATCAAAGTATGCAAAGTAACAACAGCTCGGATCATCTTAACTTCTTTCTATTACTGATTTCCAATCTTTACAAGTGTTTCTGAATGAATTTTGACAGCAGTTCGACTCCTACACTATGACTTGTTTCCGCTCCAACGTTACAAATGAGATCAGCCAAACCCTATATATAGTGTCTTTGATTCCGCTCGAAACCACATCATCATTACGAGTGGAATTAACATCTAGACTTGTTGGAGCGGAATCACCTACTTAATCAGGAGCGGAATCATATGTTTGTTGTTTGCAGCGGAATTGCATGTTACAAGATAACCTGATTTCGCTTCAAATGACATGTATGTCATTTGGAGCGGAATTACAATCTAAAACCACTTTTCATGATTTCTAACTCCGAACAACCTATCTAGACCTAAAACTCAACTAAGACGTAGTAAACATACATTCAGTGCACCAAGAGACTCCCCCTTGGATGTTGACGAAGTCTTCGGCATTGAGTCTTCAGTCTTGATCTTTTTCAACTCTGTCTTCTTATTACAAAAACTCTTTCTTCACACAAATTCAGAAACTCAATCTAGCTCTATCTTCAGTCTCCCTTTTGATTGTTGATCCAGAATCCTGACTCCCCCTTTCACAGACTCCCCCTCTCGGTAGGCTAGGGCTCTAATTCTGATTCAAACTTTTGCATTATCATTGCCATGGGGATTCCTGAAACCTGCATATACTTTACCCAAATATAAGATATATGACAATAATAGTTTCAATCCAAACTTACCATTTAACCTTCAGTGTTAGAAATCCACTTAAGTATTCAGGTCCAAATTAATGACCCTGATTACTCAATTTATCTACCAAGTCCAATATAATGACCTTGGTTGATCTGAGACAAATCACACTGACATTTGGTTCAATTTGATTTTCTGAAAATTACAAGTTTCAAATTAATGAACTTGCTTTAATTTTTCAACTTCTCAAACTTATCAAGATTAGCTCACGACTCATCCTCCAGTACATGTTGAAATCATGCTTAATTCTAGTAAAATCCATAGACACCATTGTAGGTGATTAGTGGGTTATGTAGACCTTGATAAACACTAGGAAATTTGGGGTTGTTCTAGTGTAATTTGACATATGTGAGGTTATTTCAGAATTATAGAGGCTAATATTTATGTTATATAGTTTAATTGATGAAAACTTGGGCTATATGACAAGTTATGAACTTGTTAATAAATCATGTAAAATTATGCCCTTTAGGTGTTTGTTGAAATGCCTAAAAGAAAGCTAGATATGGTGATTTCGAACGGAACGCATATTTAAATGATAAGAAGAATTATGCGTTATAAGACATGAATGGAGTTCTAAACGAAGTGTTGATTGAACTTTATAGGAAAAGGAGTCGAGTCTTCAAGCGGACACGCGCTTGAAAGGAACACTTTGAAGGTACGCGACTTGTCGTCTCGTTACATTTATGTAGACAAGCCTAGTTGGTTAGATATGTTTATTGATAATATTGTTTAATTAGTCATAATGGGAAAGTTAGTAAAGTGATGTAATTCACTAGATAAAGAACGGGTTAAAATAATGGTCGAAATGGTAGTGTTCGAAGTGACTCGAACGTCACTCGTTAAATTTGAGTTATAAAAGCGTAAACCATGGATTTGAAGGGATACGATGAGGTTGACAAGCCCGGGAATGGGTAATTATGGTTAGAAAGCAATGTTGATGAATTATGAAGGTATGTAACTTGTTTTGTTACATTATGCAAATTAGATATTGTAATCGTTCATAGTTGTGTTTTAGAATAAAGATTTGTATTAGTTGAAGTAACAATGTTCACTACTTGATTTAATGAGTTAAAATTAGATTAGAAAGCGTTTGGTAGTCATTAGAAATGGAGGATTCCATAAATGAGCCAAACAGGTCGAATAATTGTTTAGTAAGTAGTAAAAGTGTGTTTAGAATAGCATTTGGCAATGACGGATTACAAGTGCGTGAAACCATAGATTCGGTAATGAAACGCCGGTGATCATAAGCCCCAGATGTTGGGTAAATACTGTTGGATCGTCGTGTGACCCTAACGAGTCAATCTGAGTAGTTCATCATCAAGTACAAAGGCGGAATCAATGTAAAAGATGTCAACACAGCTTGTTCCTTTCTAATCTTTATCTATTACTGACTTCCTGAGCTTTTACAAGTTCAAATGACAAACGGACAGCACCTCGGCTCAGAACATATGATCTAATCCCGCTCCAAATGAACACACACATCACCTATTTATAATGTTGGTGATTCCGCTTGAACATGTCACAGGCCGTTTCAAGCGGAATAACATGTGTTGATTTCGCTTGAACTGGTCCATGTCACTTTCAAGCGGAATTACACATTAACATGTAAACAAACCCTAATTTCTACCCTGTTCTGTGCTCGTTTATCCTATCTAGACATAAGACTCGATTAAGACGAAGTTAACAAACACTGGATGCACCAACAGACTCCCCCTTGGATGTTGACGAAGTCTTCGGCGTCGAGTCTTTAGTCTTTGTCTTTCTTCAAATTGTCTTGCCATTGCAAAAGCTTCCTTCAATTCTTCTCTTCTATCAATCAACAGCTAGCATGAATCACAGTATCTGAATCTTTAACAATCTTCAAGCTCCCCCTTGAATGTAGATCCAGAAACTGCATCTGACTTTAAGTTTTCAGACTCCCCCTATCAGTAGACTGGGATTTTACTTAGCTGCTTTCTCAAATACATACCTGTTACCTGCACAATCTCTACCTAAATATAAGATATATGATAATAACAGTTTCAATTCAAACTTACCATATAACTCATTTAATGATCTTGTCAGAATTAGAAATCCACTTAAGTATTCAGGTCCAAATTAATGACCCTGAGTACTCAATTTATCTACCAAGTCCAACTTAATGACCTTGGTTGATCTGAGACAATTCACACTGACATTTGTTCAAACATTTTCAAACTTTTCTGAAAATTACAAGTTTCAAGTTAATGAACTTGTTTTGACTTTCCATTTTCTCAATTAATCAAGATTAGCTCCAAACTCATCATCCTGCCCAGAAACTTCCTGCATCTGCTTCAATTCGAATCTGAAGATCAACTCTCCACTTTGGTTTGTCGAAAAATAAAGCAGAAATAAAAAATCTTTTAGAATTTTGAATACAGTTTCTAAACTAGAAATGAATTACAGAAATAAAATGCAGTAAAAGTAAACTATTTACAAACATATTTTTGATGAGCGTGTTAGGGAATCATATCAGCTATTCGACAAGTCACAAGTACCGTTAAGCTTTAATTACATACTCAGAATTAAACAATTCACTTAGATTGTCGATATACTGATCCACTTAAATTCTCACACACATTTCAATCTGTCCAGGATACGGATTTAGTGTTTTAAGACTTAAACTTATACATGTGTCACACCTCTTGAATATACTCCCGTATCCAGATCCCAATATTCAGTCTTACAGGTGAGTATACCACAGATGATATCTGTAAAGGGTTAAATTGCGAAACCGTGAGAGCTCAGGTCAGAACTTCCGTTCAGCAGAGAGATGACGGTTCGACTTGAGTGGGTCCCCTTTAGAGGATCTTTTTTACAACAACATTGATTAGCAATTTTATTGTCTCATCATTTTATGCTGAGGGCGGCGCTATATTTCAAGCAATGCAGAAAGTATTATTCGGGGACTAGGCCATTGCTTCCGCATTATCAGAAGTCCCGGAATAATACCCCAGATATCACTGAGTATAAAGACCTAGTATCTCAGAAACAGGGATCTTTCAAACAAGATTTCAGGGGTTACCTATATATCCAAGTAGTGTTCCCCACGAAATAAGTAAGTAAAGATTTAAGTTTATATCCCGAACAAACCTACTAAATGTGTAAAAACCTATCGACACATCATCAGCAAGACTGTTTAAGACTTTTAAACTTTACATATCTTTAGCATACTGTAAATGTCAAGCCGATGTACTATCATTTTCCCTTTTTACACAAGCTCTTTTATGGTTTTCTATTGTTTTTGGATTTTGAAATATCTCATGTTTTTGTATTTTTGAAATTTTTTTACTGTTTTTGTATTTTCTGAAAATATTACCCTATACTCTCCCCCTAAATACCAAAACATGTAAAAAATCGACAAACCATTGCAGATTGCTTCTCAACATCATCTACAATGTCTCCTTCATCAACGACAAGAATCTCCTCCAACACCGATAAAAGCTTCATACCATTTAATTTTAACAAGTATTGAAAACGAGTTTTATCAAATTCTTTGGTATGTAAATCAGCTTTTTGCTCGTCAGTGTGGATTTTCTCAATTCGTATCAACTTCAGCTCAAAACAATCTCGGAAGAAGTGATGACGAATTTCTATGTGTTTTGTTTTAGCGTGATTTACTGGATTTTTAGTAATATTTATCGCTGCCTCATTATCAACAAAGATAGGGGTGTTTAGAAATTGCAAACCATAGTCGCGCATCTGTCGCTGGATCCACAAGATCTGAGAGCAACAACTGCTAGCAGATACATACTCCGCTTCACATGTGGATAAAGCCACAGAGGTCTGCTTTTTGCATTGCCAGGTGACCAATCGTGATCCGAAAAACTGGCACCCCGCTGTTGTTGATTTAGCGTTAACTTTGCAGCATTCGAAATCAGAATCATAATACCCTTCGAGCGTGAAATCGCCTTCTCTTGGATACCACAACCCCAATGATGGAGTTCCTTTCAGGTAGCGTAATATCCTTTTCACAATAACCATATGCGAAGCTCTAGGATTAGACTGAAATCTTGCTGCGAGGCAGGTTGGATACATAATATCGGGTCTTGAAGCTGTCAAATACATTAACGAACCAATCATAGAACGATACATCGTTTCATCTACCTTCTCTCCGGTGAGATCAGGGTTTATCCCATGATTCGTCGCTAATGGGGTGGAAGCTGGAGTAGAACCTGACATCCCGAATTTCTCCAAGATATCATGAAAGTACTTCGTTTGATGTATGAAAATTCCTTTGGGTAGTTGATCAACCTGCAGTCCCAAAAAGAATTTTATCTCACCCATTGATGACATTTCAAATTTCTGCTTCATAACTTGTTCAAAATCTTTGCACAGATTCTCATTTGTTGACCCAAATATGATGTCGTCCACGTATATTTGAACTATCAAAAGATGTCCGTCGACCTCTTTGGTGAAGAGAGTGGCATCCACTTTTCCACGGATGAAGCTGTTGGCTAGCAGGTGTTGAGACAATGTCTCTGTAACACCCCGAAAATGGGTTTGGGTAATCAAACTCCGTTAATACTAAAAGACGGGTAAAGTAGCGTTAGTGGTAAAATTTACCCGGTAAATATTAGGATTTAAATAATTAATCCTAATATTAAACAAAAAGTCAATAAAAGCTTTTAAAGAAATAAAATGGATAAAAGGCCCGGGTTAACGGGACCTAAAATAAACTTAGTCATAAATATTCCCGAACCCGCTAAGTTAACTAGGAATATTAAACCTGGTTAATAAGTGGGAATATTATTTAAAATAATTAGGTTATGACCTAATTAATAACTAACCAAACACGAGGGACCAAAGCCGGGTAACTTGAAAATGGAATTATAAACTTAAAATATAACACAACACACACACTTGAGGTGTGTGTGCGTGCGTGAAGTAGTCCAGGAGAAGGAGCAAGAAGCTCCAAACCCTAGGTCAAACAATCTCAACAAATTGAAGGGGCAAATCAAGTCCAAATCAAAATCCGAGTATGAATTAGTGATCTCCATTGAAAAAGGAGTCACGAGGTATGTAAATTTCTTGAGAAATCTCTAGTTGAAATTCTGAGCAAACCTAGAGAATTCGAATCTGAGCTTGCATGTTTGTTGTTTGGATGAAATTAGGGATGAAACTATGTCTAGTAGTAAACCCTAGCCATGTATTTGTTGAATTGATGTTCATGGTTGTGAATTCATGATCATACACTCATGTGTCAAGTGGGTTTTGATTATGTAGTAAAGATGATGATGTACACATGTTTAAAATCATCATAGTTGCTAGTAGAAACAAGATACTTGAACAATTTGCAAGTTGGGTGTTGAACATACATGACTTGAAATGGGTTTTTGGATAATTTAATGAAATTGATGTTCTATTGGTGTTTATAAACATCATACTAATTCATATGAATGAACTACTTGAACAAATTAGAGATTTTGTTAAGAGTTCATAAGTGACTAGAAGTGGGTCTTGACATAAGAGTTAAAACCATGATTTTGATGGTCAAAGTGTGTATATGCTTATAATAACTGAAATTTACATGTTAATTTATTATTACTTGAGGTAGGAATTGGATGACATGTTAGTTAAATTGGCGTCTCAAAAGATGACGCTCACTAAGTGTTGATAATGTGCCTAATTGAGTCTTGTGAACTTGATAGTGCAATCATATGTGATAATTGGTGATTTGACTTTTAAAAAGTCAAACCGACCTACAATATGATGAATACTAATTTTTATACGAAAAACGTAAGGTGGGAATAGTCATGATTTATAATGACTAAACTAACCATCTTACGAATTATGATTATAGTTTGACGCTTAACGAGCTAGGTGGAGGCTTGTGGAGGAAGCGGGTCAAACGGATCGAGTACAAAAGAAAAGCGTGGCTTGGATGCAAGGTAAGTATAGCTTACACTAGTCATAAATCTTAGAATGTTCTTTGTCGTATTAATTACGAATAAGATAAATGCTTAATTGAGATATGGTGTTCCGGCGTGTAGTCGTACGGAACAAGATAACGAAATAGAATAAGAAACCGTATTGATGGTTAAAAATGAGTTAAATCGGTAATTCGATCATGTTGTGACGAATGAAATATCTAATTTTAAAGGTTACCATATAAGGTAAATCATGATAACCAATAAGGGTAAAATTGTAATAAATGTCACCTCGCTAGTAATTGGTCATAGAGACCAAACGGGTCAAAAGGTGAAATAATCACCCTTTGACAATATCGACTAAAGGGTTGTCGAGTTGTATGATTTTAGGGAATAAATAGCATATGGATGTTTACAGCGCTATCACTTAGCAGCCACTAAGGCAAGGTATTAAAACGGGTCAATATATTGACCCGAGTAAGGTATGTATAATGATACAACTCATCATGTAGAAATTGGAGTTCTATAACAGTTAGAGAAGGTTGAAATAAGATATTCGGTTATCTTTTAGGTAAAGCGAATAAATTGAGTTATGATTAAAGTGTTTTAGAAACATATTGATTTCTAAACAAGAATATAGTTAAAAGGTCGTAATTTGGGATCATATAAGTACTAATAGTCCTTCGTCGTAAATGAAGGACTAAAATAGACTAAAACGCCCTTGTAAGTGAAATTGAGCAAACGAACCATAAAGGTTGTTTGGAAATAAGCGATAGGATGAAATAAATACTTTGAATAAGTATGAAAAGCAAAAGACGAAAATTATTAGTCAAAAGTCTCTATAAAGAGTCTTTGCCGTAAAATAATGATTTGAAGTGTGTAATATGGAATATATAAATCACCACATTGAATCCACCACAAATATAGTTGTGGTGGGAGGTTATTTGATTAGAAATGTGGGCATATGTATTTAGAAACGAATGAAAGAGATTGGTGCTTAAAATATGCATAAATACCCTTAACGGGTCAAAATGAGCATATGAGTGAAAATGGGTTTAAGAAGGTATATAAACCTGTAATTTGAAACCTATTATGTTAAATATTTTTTAACTTGATAGGTTTATGGGAAATAAAGGTCAAACAAACTTGTTTGTTTGATAAAAATAGAACAGGTCAAAAGTTGGTAAAAAGGGAAATAAGCCGAAGACTTAAAAGTCTAAAATTTTGTAAAACCGGAGGTTGGATTTTAACTCCATAAGGTGGAGAATCAAATTACAATCACGTAGGAAGAAACGGTAGGTCAAACGGACAAACGGTTTGAAAGATACGAAAGTTTTCGTGTCATTAAACGGCAAAATAGAAAGATGGAATGTAGGGACCACCGTAACTTACGGTGCCACCGTAAGTTACGGTGGAGCTGATATAGTTACGGTGGGTTTCTACTGAGTTACGGTGGAAGAATATACTTTCTGGGGCTACCGTAAATTACGGTACCCACCGTAATTTACGGTTGACCCAGTAATAAAATATATTTTAATTAGTTTCGATTCCCGGATTCCTTTAGACACGTTTTAAACCCCGTATGACTAAAGCATTTCATATTTATGAATTGTAGGTACACTTTGGATGCCGGAAGACGATCAAGCTCAACGAAGAACCGAACACGATATAGATACATGCTTCCGCACTTTGCCACGTTGTAAATTTTAAACAACGAATTCAACCACGTTATGTAGAATAACATATGATTTGTAAAAATTTTAATAAACCCGTATTTTTACAGTATGTGTAGTCTTATCTACACATCTAACTGTTGGTATTTACACATAAAATCGTTAATTAGTAACTAGGGTGTTACAAGTTGGTATCAGAGCCCTGGTTTAAGAGCTTCAAGTATGGTGGGGAAAACCATGCTTGGACTTAAACCTTACGCTCTTGATAAAGAATAGTGTACGGTTCGAGGCTTGATCGCAAATCCGGTAAGTACGTGTATGTTAATAGTTTACTATGCTAAAGTGTTGTAAATAACACATAGGGCTATCGGGTGATACACGTTACCCCAATTGAAATGATTGATGTAGTTGACGAAAATACGCGCGTTGACGCGTATAGTAGAAAAAGCCTTGTATTATAATACGGGCGATTATTGAAGTTGACATTACTAACTTTTATGAATGTCTTAATTGAAGGACACTCGCATCTGAAGATGACGAGAGTTGAACGAATTGTGGATATGATGATGGAACGGTCTGAGCTATGCCAAGGAGAGCATGCTCATTAGGACCTAAATCGCGTAACGACCGCGAACAAGGTTAATGGCAGAGAACGCCCGACGGGGCAAGCAATACCAGGTGCACGCTTTTAAATATAATCACACAAATAGTAAAATGCAATAAACAAGTAGAGAATGATTGTTGCATAGGTAACTTAGAAACTTGGAAAACCTGAATAGAAACACATATCCAGGATATCATTTCCAAGAAAACTAAATAGAGGCGTTACTTACATAGGGCGTGATGTGAAAACTATAAAAGGGTCGTGTATGTCATGTGTTAATCGCTTACTCTGGCCAAGTAAGTAATGGCATATGATACCACGAGTTTCTTATAGCGGACACATATACATCCGATGTAGTAAGGGTGGAGTGAATGGGACTAACTTAAAAAGTACCCAAATGAATCAAATGAGCAAAATATTTGATAATAATGTAAACGCACAGCCGAGTGACGGAAGCGTATTACATTAGGATAATGAGCCCGAGAGAAGGGACAGAGAAACATGTAAAATAATTAAGGTACGCATTGGGAGGGGGTGTACTTACACTCGAACCCGAAGAATATAAACATGTAGAATGATCAAGATATGCATTGGGAGGGAGTGTACTTACACTCGAACCCGGAAAATGCGAATATGTCTCTAAACGAGTCGTTTTTGTAAAACGTCAAACTCGAGGACAAAGTCGGTATATAGAAATGAAGCGAGGTCTTAATACATACCGGGAGGGTTGCAATAATAACGACTTCGGTAAAACACCCGGTTGTTGGGTAAGAATTGAACACATGTGTAGACCGAGAAACGGGAACTCGGATGGAAAGTTAAAGGACTCGGGTTTTGGGTCATAACTAAAAGATGACAAAATAATGTAAATAAAAATTGTGAATAAATTATGTTCAACTATTTTAAAGTTGAACGGGTCGATTACAATATCATGCCCGACGGCATGAGTAAATACAAACGGGATAATGGTACCGTTAAAAGCAAAAGAATAATGAGCCCGGTAATGGGACATAATCAAGTACGGATATATGTAAACTGGAGAATGGTGAGCATAAGATGAACCGACGCATAAACGATATGAGAAGCAATAAAGTCGGGGAAAAAAAATTTCGCCCGAAAATAAACAAATGAAGCCTTAGACTACGGTCAAGGTCAACTAAAGTTCAAAAGCGGAAATATACGATTCCAAACATAACAAGACATGCTTTGAAGCTATATATGCATATATACATATATAGATATATACATTTGAATGTAGATACAAATAAAAAGATGAATCTGTGGGATCATCGTAACCTACGGGAATGCGATTAGTGTTAGGGTCTACGGGACCAGAATGACCCTCGGGTCACAAAAAAAAGGGAATAAACCTTAGGGTTCCCATTAAAAGGGGGTGAAGACCTAAGGAAATAGCCTACGAGGCCATGTGAGAGAACCTACGAGTTACTTAAACAAAGTGAAAGAACCAGTTGAGAATCCTCGCGTAAAACAAAGACTGTAAAAGAGTAAATGCCAAGTCGTCAAAATTGCTTGACATAAATTAAAGATAAAACATTAAACTAAAATTCAGTTTTAGTCAAAAATAACGTTTTATCAAACATATATAGTATGAGATGATTGGGAAATAACCCTAAAACACGACGTGACGCGATCACGGTCAGGAAAGTTATGTGAAATAAAATCACATAGTAGCCAGAGAGATGGGTATAAAGTAACTGGACTAATAAGTTTAGTCAGTGAGTCCGGTTAAGGTCAATATTTAAATTAAGAAAGTGTTCAACACGCTATCTATATTAAGATTAGCGTGAAATAATCATAGTTGATAAGCGTGTATGACCAAGTGGCCAAATAGCTACTCAGTCAAGCCAAACAATAAAGGTAAGTGAGTAGAAGACGGCAGTGATGGTCCATGAGGTCATAATAACGAAAAGTATTGATCGCCTATACTGAGCGATCACAAGACAACACAAGCAAAGTGTTGGGAAGTCAGTTCGAGTAAAGGCACGATAAAAAGGATAAAGCCGAAAGGTATGTGGTAATATGCCTTGTAGAATTCCGTTAATAGCACACCTAGATAGTGCTAAATAAATAAGATAAAATCAGGAAATTCATTTTTAGCGGCGAATTTTGTATGAATGAACCAAATGAATAAGTTCGTAAAGGAAAGGGTCTGTTTGTAAAAAAAGTGAAAGATCTCACTAGAAACATCCAAATGGGTGAAAATAACGGATTCACAAAGAATTCGAAAGTATAAAGGCGATGGATTTCGCTAAGTTAATCAAACAAGTCGAAATAACAAGATGGCGTTATTCTGAGTTGCGTAAATTCGCATGAAAGATACATATGTTGTGTAATTAAAAGATGTTACCATATTTGTCTAATGACACTAACAAATGGTCAAAGTGTGAGTAATGCTTAGAAGGTTACTCAGTTTATGTACATTGGGTTGAAACTCAATAAATTATGTAAGAAAAGGTTTCGAGGACAAAACCTCTTTAAGGGGGTAGACTTGTAACACCCCGAAAACGGGTTTGGGTAATCAAACTCCGTTAATACTAAAAGACGGGTAAAGTACCATTAGTGGTAAAATTTACCCGGTAAATATTAGGATTTAAATAATTAATCCTAATATTAAAAAAAAAGTCAATAAAAGCTTTTAAAGAAATAAAATGGATAAAAGGCCCGGGTTAACGGGACCTAAAATAAACTTAGTCATAAATATTCCCGAACCCGCTAAGTTAACTAGGAATATTAAACCTGGTTAATAAGTGGGAATATTATTGAAAATAATTAGGTCATGACCTAATTAATAACTAACCAAACACGAGGGACCAAAGCCGGGTAACTTGAAAATGGAATTATAAACTTAAAATATAACACAACACACACACTTGAGGTGTGTGTGCGTGCGTGAAGTAGTCCAGGAGAAGGAGCAAGAAGCTCCAAACCCTAGCTCAAACAATCTCAACAAATTGAAGGGGCAAATCAAGTCCAAATCAAAATCCGAGTATGAATTAGTGATCTCCATTGAAAAAGGAGTCACGAGGTATTTAAATTTCTTGAGAAATCTCTAGTTGAAATTCTGAGCAAACCTAGAGAATTCGAATCTGAGCTTGCATGTTTGTTGTTTGGATGAAATTAGGGATGAAACTATGTCTAGTAGTAAACCCTAGCCATGTATTTGTTGAATTGATGTTCATGGTTGTGAATTCACGATCATACACTCATGTGTCAAGTGGGTTTTGATTATGTAGTAAAGATGATGATGTACACATGTTTAAAATCATCATAGTTGCTAGTAGATACAAGATACTTGAACAATTTGCAAGTTGGGTGTTGAACATACATGACTTGAAATGGGTTTTTGGATAATTTAATGAAATTGATGTTCTATTGGTGTTTATAAACATCATACTAATTCATATGAATGAACTACTTGAACAAATTAGAGATTTTGTTAAGAGTTCATAAGTGAATAGAAGTGGGTCTTGACATAAGAGTTAAAACCATGATTTTGATGGTCAAAGTGTGTATATGCTTATAATAACTGAAATTTACATGTTAATTTATTATTACTTGAGGTAGGAATTGGATGACATGTTAGTTAAATTGGCGTCTCAAAAGATGATGCTCACTAAGTGTTGATAATGTGCCTAATTGAGTCATGTGAACTTGATAGTGCAATCATATGTGATAATTGGCGATTTGACTTTTAAAAAGTCAAACCGACCTACAATATGATGAATACTAATTTTTATACGAAAAACGTAAGGTGGGAATAGTCATGATTTATAATGACTAAACTAACCATCTTACGAATTATGATTATAGTTTGACGCTTAACGAGCTAGGTGGAGGCTTGTGGAGGAAGCGGGTCAAACGGATCGAGTACAAAAGAAAAGCGTGGCTTGGATGCAAGGTAAGTATAGCTTACACTAGTCATAAATCTTAGAATGTTCTTTGTCGTATTAATTACGAATAAGATAAATGCTTAATTGAGATATGGTGTTCCGGCGTGTAGTCGTACGAAACAAGATAACCAAATAGAATAAGAAACCGTATTGATGGTTAAAAATGAGTTACATCGGTAATTCGATCATGTTGTGACGAATGAAATATCTAATTTTAAAGGTTACCATATAAGGTAAATCATGATAACCAATAAGGGTAAAATTGTAATAAATGTCACCTCGCTAGTAATTGGTCATAGAGACCAAACGGGTCAAAAGGTGAAATAATCACCCTTTGACAATATCGACTAATGGGTTGTCGAGTTGTATGATTTTAGGGAATAAATAGCATATGGATGTTTACAGCGCTATCACTTAGCAGCCACTAAGGCAAGGTATTAAAACGGGTCAATATATTGACCCGAGTCAGGTATGTATAATGATACAACTCATCATGTAGAAATTGGAGTTCTATAACAGTTAGAGAAGGTTGAAATAAGATATTCGGTTATCTTTTAGGTAAAGCGAATAAATTGAGTTATGATTAAGGTGTTTTAGAAACATATTGATTTCTAAACAAGAATATAGTTAAAAGGTCGTAATTTGGGATCAAACAAGTACTAATAGTCCTTCGTCGTAAATGAAGGACTAAAATCGACTAAAACGCCCTTGTAAGTGAAATTGAGCAAACGAACCATAAAGGTTGTCTGGAAATAAGCGATAGGATGAAATAAATACTTTGAATAAGTATGAAAAGCAAAAGACGAAAATTATTGGTCAAAAGTCTCTATAAAGAGTCTTTGCCGTAAAATAATGATTTGAAGTGTGTAATTTGGAATATATAAATCACCACATTGAATCCACCACAAATATAGTTGTGGTGGGAGGTCATTTGATTAGAAATGTGGGCATATGTATTTAGAAACGAGTGAAAGAGATTGGTGCTTAAAATATGCATAAATACCCTTAACGGGTCAAAATGAGCATATGAGTGAAAATGGGTTTAAGAAGGTATATAAACCTGTAATTTGAAACCTATTATGTTAAACATTTTAGAACTTGATAGGTTTATGGGAAATAAAGGTCAAACAAACTTGTTTGTTTGATAAAAATAGAACGGTCAAAAGTTGGTAATAAGGGAAATAAGCCGAAGACTTAAAAGTCTAAAATTTTGTAAAACCGGAGGTTGGATTTTAACTCCATAAGGTGGAGAATCAAATTACAATCACGTAGGAAGAAACGGTAGGTCAAACAGACAAGCGGTTTGAAAGATACGAAAGTTTTCGTGTCATTAAACGGCAAAATAGAAAGATGGAATGTAGGGACCACCGTAACTTACGGTGCCACCGTAAGTTACGGTGGAGCTGATATAGTTACGGTGGGTTTCTACTGAGTTACGGTGGAAGAATATACTTTCTGGGGCTACCGTAAATTACGGTACCCACCGTAATTTACGGTGGACCCAGTAATAAAATATATTTTAATTAGTTTCGATTCCCGGATTCCTTTAGACACGTTTTAAACCCCGTATGACTAAAGCATTTCATATTTATGAAATGTAGGTACACTTTGGATGCCGGAAGACGATCAAGCTCAACGAAGAACCGAACACGATATAGATACATGCTTCCGCACTTTGCCACGTTGTAAATTTTAAACAACGAATTCAACCACGTTATGTAGAATAACATATGATTTGTAAAAATTTTAATAAACCCGTATTTTTATAGTATGTGTAGTCTTAGCTACACATCTAACTGTTGGTATTTACACATAAAATCGTTAATTAGTAACTAGGGTGTTATAGTCTCATACCAAGCTCTCGGGGCCTGGTGTAAACCATACAGTGCTTCGTCTAGCAAGTAGACCTTGTCTTTGTGAATTGGGTCGGTGAAGCCCGGTGGCTGTCCGACATATACCTCCTCTTTTACCTTCCCATAGAGAAACGCCGATTTAACATCTAGCTGATAAACTTTGAAATTTTTCCAAGATGCAAATGCTAGGAAGATTCTGATTGCTTCTAGTCGAGCAACTGGAGCATACACTTCGGTGAAATCTATACCCTCCTGCTGACTAAAGCCCTGGACTACGAGTCGAGCTTTGTTACGAACAACAACTCCACGATCATCCCTCTTGCACTTGAACACCCACTTGGTGTTTATCTTCCTTTGACCATCTGGCAAGTCTACTAACTTCCACACACCTAAGTTCTCAAACTGACTCAACTCTTCTTGCATGGCATTGACCCAAGAATCTTCAGTTAGCGCCTCTTTGTAAGTTCTCGGTTCAATCTGCGAAATAAAACAACTAAGTGAAAACTCAGTTTGTAAAGGTGCTACTGTAGAATAAAAACAAGTAAGGTCTTGGTCAATTTGACGTCTAGTGCGAACGCCTAATTGCAATTCTCCAATGATCAAATCTTCTGGATGGTACGAAAGAGTTCTCGGCATCACCTCGCCTGGAACATCTACCTCGCCTTCCAAATTTGTAACATTCTGATTTGCACCTTGTTCATCGACTGGAACTGTTTGACTTGAAATCTGAATCTGCTCCTCTTCAGAATCTGAATCACCATGATCGAATACTGGCATGTTATCAGATTCTTGATTATCATTGACTACCATCTGATTATTATGAGCAACTTCATTTTGTTGGATATCATCATGTTCTCCAGCATTGCATGGACCGGCTTCATCGTCATTTGAAGTTTGTCGTGGTCGTCTTGAATACTCAGTTGGGAACCTTTCCTGTGAAGACTCATACTCTCTCAGAATATCCAACTCATCAAAGAAATCTTCTTCTTCTTCCTTTTCTTCTTCCATGTCAAACGAATCCCATAAAGTGTCATAGTGAAAACGCCATGAATCGCCGGGATTTTGCGACGACATTGTGTAGCCTTGACATTCAACATTGTATGCCTCAATAATCTGCTTCAAGCTTGGAAAAAAGACTCGTTTTTGTGGACTTGAGTAACCCACAAATATTCCCGCAAGCTCTTTGCACCAAATTTACCAAAAGGCTCTAGAACTGTGCAGGGAGACCCAAACGGTTCTAAATACTTCAGGTTCGGCTTGCGGTTATTGATCAGCTCGAAACATGTCTTGTTGAATTTCTTTACAGTGAGAACCCAGTTAAGCGTATAGCATGCAGCTGAGACTGCTTCTGCCCAAAAGTTAACAGGAAGTTTAGAATCAGCAAGCATCGTCCTAGCTGTTTCAATTAGTATCATGTTCTTTCTTTCAGCTACTCCATTCTGCTGTGGAGTGTAAGGAGCACTAAATTCATGCAATATGCCTCTCTCATCACAATATTCTTCCATCTTGTTGTTCTTAAACTCAGTACCATTATCACTTCTGATTCTTCTGATACGCCTTTGGTACAAGTTTTCAATTTTTCTGAACAACGCCATCAAACTATCAAACGTCTCATCCTTTGTCTTCAGAAATGATACCCACGAAAATCTGGAATAATCATCAGTTACTACTAGACAGTAGAGATCCCCGGTAATACTTTTGACGTTTACTGGACCAAACAGATCCATATGGAGTCTCTCTAAAGGTCTTGAGACTGAATTGACTTTCTTATGAGGATGTGATTTCTTCTTCTGCTTGCCTTTGACACAGCTAATACACTCCCCTTCCAGATGAAAACCTTTCACATGAACACTAGTAACCAAATCATTATGCACCAAGTGATTCATTTTTCTAAGATGTATATGACCCATCTTCCGGTGCCACAGTTGCGATTCCTTCTCCGTTGCTCTGGACACAAAACAGTGAGCCTGACCCGTGGTTATAGTAGCTACACTCATGTCCAACACGTACAGATCATTCACTCTAGGTGCCCTCATGATAATCCATTCTTCAGGGATAACAAATCCTGGTTTCAAGATCAAACATTCTTTGTCTGTAAAGTGCGTTGTATACTTGCGAT